>JASDQU010739212.1:18931-30824 GCA_032191745.1 Picea mariana | reverse complement strand
AACTAATTCCTTGTCCCCTCCAGACTTCAATTCAACTATGAAATCACATACACAGCATATAAAAGCAGTAGAACAGGAAACAAACATTCATGAGCATAACATCAATACACGGAGAAACAACACAAACCATGAATTTGAATCAAAGCTTCCTTCTATTAATTCAAATATCTGTACATTGGTGTTCTTCATACAATTCTCTGCGTGCTCTTCTCTTCTGAGTGCTCTCAATTTCGATAATGTTACAATGTACAATGAGGGTGTCTATATCCCGTTTCACTCTTGCGCTCCAAAGCTATCAAATCTAGAATTTAATTCCTATCCACCAACATTAACTATATTAAATGCCGACTATCTAACTAAGGACGAGAGCTATCCGCTCAAGGTCCATTGCAATATACAAAGTGTGCTTCATTAAATCAACTCATTAATGTTTGCGCAACAATATCAAGGTGTTTTCAAAATTTTGTGCTGGCGCTGTCCAACTGTCTTCCGCTCCACGCTGGTTTGCTTGATGTGTTGGTGATGCTCCTACATCAAGAGTCAATTTTACAACAACAAATCAGGAAGTAGCAGTCAAACTAGACGAATCTCAAAAAACTGTGTCAGACCACCCAATGGAAGGAACAGTAGAAGATGTCACAGACTGGCCAGAATGGTATGCCAAAGTACAAGAGGTAGTTGATGGAACCTTGATCCAACCACCACTAAAGAAAGACAAGAAGGAGGTACCTAGGTCACCTCACAAGCAACCCATCATATCCCTTGTTTTTCCACGTATACCAGATGGGGTACAGGTGAAACCAAACTTGTTGGGTGATATAGAGAAGCTCAAATACTAGGATCACGATATGGCAGATGCAGACAAGTTTCTAGAATTTGTAAAGAGGGTATACCTACATACTATGGGAGTGAATGTGGTTGGGGAACTGATAGAACAACCACTCTAATGGGCAATAGTATTGGAGAAAACATGGATTTTAGGTCTTTTGGATCTACCACGCTTTGGCAGAGGATAGTACGTAAGCGGTTGCGTCAAACAATTGTTAGAAGTCACACATGGCGGAGACATTTGGTTGGATAATCTTGTCTCCATAGACGTAGAGCTTATTGCGCACATCACATGGTTTTCATCCAGGGGCATGGATCTCACAAAATTCCTTGATGATAGGATAAAGGAAAAAGCACTTGCAGAGGAAATGAAGAATAAATATGGTACTGATAAGGGGATGCGAGGAATAATAATCAAGAGGATCAATGATTCCACAGCACAGATGGCTGCAACAATATTGGCCTGCAAATTGTTGTGAAAGTGTCGCAGGGAGGAATTTCTGGTCGAGGTCGTCGCAGTTGTAGCTCAGTGCATCGAAGGCACCTCAATTAGTTGGGCACCATATACCATGAATTTGTTTCTAGATGACTGCAAGGATGCACAGGATCTTGGAATAGAATTTCACTACTCATGGCTACTCCTGTTGATAGCTATCGTAGGATGGAAGGAACTGAGTTACACATTCTTCAACACTTTACCCAAGTTGAATTATGGATCGAGGTATTTATCACTTGGTGTCACGTTAGATGCCAAGCAAAAGAAAATGAATGCAGATGTATTCGAAGGATACCTTCACGACCTACAGGAGGCCATCTCCAACATGTGGAGAATAACACTAGAGGTTGTCACATAGTATCGATATATCGCCAACTTCAAGGCCACATGACACGCGATGTGGATATAGGCATGGAAGGACCCTAATAAGCAGTGGCTACAAATGCACTATTGTATCACAGAGGGCGACATTGACATGGTGATCAAAGACTGGGAAGAAGAGTGGAAGATTACAGTCCTCACCCAAGACTTGCCAGAAAGGACAGCAGAAGAGGATGTAGGGAAGGGAGAAACACAGCGTCAAGAAGTCCCAATGCCCAAGAAACGGAGGACGGGCTAGACAAGAACAAAAAAGACAAACGAAGGGACAGGGACCCAGAAGGGGAAGAATGATAACACACAGAAGACCCAAGAACAGACAAAATAGGTTGAAGTTGTACAAGGGACCACACCAAGTCCCAATCCCCAAGAGCCAGGCCTTAGTAAGATACCAACTACTCAGAAGGGAGGCACGTGCAAGAAAATGAAGGTGCAAAGAACACCTCTAGAGTACACAATCACGGAGGATGATGGAGAAATGATATCCCGAATGGTTTAGGATTGTATAGCTGAGGATTTTGACAATGTTTTGCACCACAGGGAAAGGATTCAGGAGGAACTGATAGACATGTGACAACTCCTCAAACAAATTGGAAAAGCGTAGATAGCAGGCAGCATGGGAACATGTCAATCAACATTACAAACAGAGGAAATATTGGAATATGGAGAGCAGGATACATTCCATACAATACCACAGCTAAACCTAACATTCCATATTACACCCAGTATGCTACCATGGACGATATTGTGGGGAAGACACCCCTAAAGGACGTAGCCCAAATCCAACTGGTATTGTCGTGAATATGATACAAAGCTCTACACAGGTTGCAGGTTAACATTACCCAATAGGTACAGTCTCGGGCACGCACAGACTTAGCCAAACTTCAGCAGGAAATGGAGAAGCAGGACACATTGGAAATAATATGTGAGCAGACTAAATTCGAAACCCAAGAGGAAAGGGAGCGCAAGAATAGATTGGAGCAAAAAGTGGCAGGAACTTATGAAAAAATTCCAAACACTGCGTAGAGGGACGAAATCACAGCAACGGAGAAGATGGATCTGATTGCGCGGGTAATCAATCAATACCAGAAGGATATTGAGAATCTTAGAGAACATCTCACACCAACTACTCGAACAGCAGTAAAGGAGAAAAGGAAGCAGGAAGCAGTAGAGTAGCTACAGGAGATAGAGCGACAGGTTAGCATAGTAGCTGACTTGTTTGAGAATGCAGCACAACTTTGGAAAAATCTAGAGGAGGATCAGCAAGTCCAAATATGGGACAAGGAAGAAGAGAGGATAAGTGTAGCTAGCCAAGACCTCAAGCAGAGGCAGAAAACAATTCTTATCACAGAGTGTGCCAAAGGTGCATAGGATATGAATAAATTGCAAGCAGAACTCACTACCACCCAAAAATAGAAGAAGGAGCTTCAGGCTCAAATGGAACTGCTTCAAGAGCAAGTGGAAGAAGTTCTTGCATAGGCAGAGGAAGCCAAGACACATATAGCATAGACTCAAGAAGAGTGCACAAGATTAATATGCAATGAAATTGCAGCACAGATAGTAGACACACTCAAGGAGAAGACCATGTAGGCACAAACACAAGCAGCAGATCTGAAGGAAAAGTTCCAGGCGATCACCAAGGAGATTGACGAAGCGCACGAATGTTAGGTGACTAGGGATGAGCCACATGTCAATGTTGGGGGCCTGTTAGAAGCAGACCAAAGTGGAAAGAAAGGTTATTTTGGAAAAGAAGGCATGCATGAGGAAAGAGACAACTAGAGGGAGAACAACACACGCACATACATCGAATACCTAACGATGGTAGGGTTAGGGTTTTTGTAATGTATTGTAATGGCTGAAGAGCCATAAACGTATAAATATAGATACTTAGGTATCACAAGGGGTGCCGATGATTATGAAGACTAGTCGTTATGGTAGAGAGTTGTTGTAACGAGTTGATATGTATTTTTTGATGTATGACCTATTTTTGTAAGTTGTTGAGCTAGAGAGGACAGAAGAGGGTAGATCCTTAGGGTTAGATTGCAGGCTAAGGAGCCTGGTGTGATCTAGTATGCCTCATAATAGATTTTGACCCAGTTGAAGGGAATTGTAAAGCATGTGGCACTGTAATAACATAACGACGATAATAAAAGAGCCAAGAGACAAATCTTTGTGGATGCAGCCTAGGAGGGGGTGAACCACGGTAACATCTGTGTTATGTGATTGAATGCATGTATTTCTTTATTATCTCAATAGATATAGATGGGATAAATGAATGAATCATTATATTTCTGGAATTATTTGCGAATAATGGTAGACTACGTTGATAAGTTTCATTAGCACTCCCAGTACACAGTTATCAGATCTCTCACTCAATCCTAGGCTATAAAAAAATGAGTATTGTAGCCACCCATTAAGACTATATCGGGTGAGAAGGCATGGTGCACCCTGTGCTCTGCGTTTCCTTTTGGTTTACTAGGAGGGCTGATAGTTTTATATGCTTTGTTGGAAACGCAAACAGACATGAACCCTGGGTCAATAACCTCAGAGAGAATATAAGACAGAGTAAAAACCCAACAGTCCATATCAGGGTGGACGAAGCTTTCGATGGGGCCTCGTAAGGCGTTCTTTCTTCAAGTGAAACCAAAATTTATCTCCCACTTAAAACTTATGTGGCACCTGGTGTTGATATTGGCATTGCTTGTATTTGGAATTAAAATTCTGTAAAATATCATGAACCTGTTGGTGGATGTGTTGGATCCGCTCAATGAATCGGGTAGCTTTATCAGCTTTAGTTTGAGCATGGGATGAGTCTTACTGGGTGGGTGCAATGGGTAGTGCAATATTCATGGGACCCAATGGTTGAAATCCCAACCCCACCTGAAAGGGGTTGTGGTTGGTTGAGATATGTATGTCTCTATTGTAGTTGTGTTGAACATAGGGAAGACTCTCATCCTATGTTCAGGGATTCTTGGAATTGTACATGCATAGGATATGCATGATCATTCGGTTGACAATCTTGGTTTGGCCATCCATCTAGGGGTGGAATGAAATGGATTTGGTGAGCTTGGTGTCCATAAGTGACCAGAGGATCTAATAGAATGTGTTGAGGAATCGACTATCCTGATATGAGATGGTGGATTGTGGTATCCAAAAATGTACCCACACTCGTTCAAAGAAGAGCTTGGCAGTGGCATCTACTGCGATGCTCTTCTTACAGGAAGCCCGAATCACCATTTTAGAAAAACGATCAACCACCAAAAAAACATAGTCATTTCCCCGCTTGGTTGATGGAAGGCCCAACATGTAGTCCATCGATATGGATTCTCGGGCCCTTTTAGGAGTAGACATAGGGGTGTACATGCCTTTTTTCTTAATGGATGGTTAGAAATGGTGTAGGTAGTGCATGACCTAATATACTTGATGGCATCCTATCGAATTTTTGGCCAATAGAAATGTTGTTGCAACATTTCCACTGTCTTTTCTACGTCGAAATGTCCTGTCACTCAACTGTAGTGGGATTCCTAAATCAGATTCGTTCACTCGCTTGATGGAAAAAATATATGGACCAAATGGCATAGAAACCCATACTAAAGATGGAAATCAACGATACTTGTGTTTCAACGCAACATCTAGTAGGTGGTGGCGAAATCAAGATCTCTCTAATAGAGTTGGGGATATTCAGACGTCTCATGGCCACAGGAGTTTAGCATCGTAGTGATTGTTGTAACTGGAGTGCGGCTGAGGAAATCAACAACACGGATGGTGCTTCCTATCTTATACTTGATGTTGAGATGGAACTATTGCAAGTATGTGGACCACTTCTGATGGCAGTCATTCTGTAATTTTTCTTGTTTCTGTATGAACTGCATCGGCCTATGAATGGTGTGGATGACTCTCTCCTTCCCAAGAATGTAATTCTTCCACTGGCAGCGGGATTGCACAATGGAGTAAATTTATTTTTCATAAGTAGGGTACTTATAAACAACACCTGATAGTGTATCATTATAATAGGCCATGGGGTGTCTTTGTTGAGTGAGAATTGTGCCCACGGCATAGTCTGAAGCATATGTATCGATCTCAAAGGGTTGTTGCAGGAAATTAATGAGACAACTAGGGTTGAGCACAAGCATTACTTCAAATCATCGAATTCTTACTATTGTGAAAATCCCCACATGAAATTTTCCTTACCACCACCCCTGGTTACTTGGATGAGGGCCCCTACATTATGGGAGAATCCTAACACAAACCTGCAATAGAAATTGGCAAGGCCTAAAAATATCTAAAGCTCGATGAGTGTGGTTGGGGCTAGCCAGTCACAAATGACATGGATTCTGGTTGGATCCACATGCACCCCATGCTCATCAACAATGTATCTTAGGTACTAGACCTTGTCCATGTCGAAGGAACATTTTTCCAAATTTGTATATAGCTTGTGTTGCCACAAAGTGTGAAAAACCTATTGAATATGTTTCAAGTGTTCCGCCCAATTATTGTTGTATATGAGGATGTCATCCATATACACCACCACAAAATAATTGGTGAAATACCTCAAGATATCATCCATCATCCTCACGAAATTTTTTGGGGCATTCATCAAACCAAAGGGAATGACCAACCATTCAAAAAGACCTTCTTTTGACTTGAAGGAATTTTTCCATACATCTGTCTACTCTATTGGGACTTGATGGTAACCAGAATTCATATTAATCTCACTGAATTATTTGACCCCCTTGAGTTGGTCAAGGATATCGTTGATTCAAATAATCGGGTACCGATTCTTGACTAAGATTTTTTTAGGGCCTGGTAATTGATGCAGATTCGCCAAGTCATGTATTTCTTCTGCACAAGAACGATTAGGCTTCCACACCGTGATGATTTGGGTTGAATGTTCTCCTTTTGGATCAGTTCTTGGATTTGACACTTGATATCCTCGTTTTTTAACAAATATTGGTGATAGACTGACTCATTGGGTAGCAGTGCACCAGGTGTCAGATCGATTGAGTGCTTGACTTGATAGTGCAGAGGTACCCCAATGGGTGAGGAGAATATGTCCTTATGTTCTTCCATGACCTTATCCACTTTCTTCTATTGCATGGAGATATCGATCGTAGAGGCTATTGTTCCTGAGTCTGTACTTAAGGCTTAAAAGTACAGTGTCAAGGCATCCGAAAGAAGGTGAAAGATGAGTAAGAGGGTAACGTCAACCTTCAGTAAAGGAAACTAGGGAAGATTTCTACGTTTGCGTTGTCTAGCTTCCAACTGTTCCTGAGTAGTTATATCTTGTTCAATGGTTACCCATGAACGTTCAATTTTGTCCCAGTTATTAGTAGTTTTAAGGATTATGTCAAAAAGGTTCAAAGCAATATTTGTTTGGTTCGATAGTCCGGGTTCGATATTAGGCTGAGTTGCTGCAGGGACAGTCATGGAGGAACAGTAATAGTAGGAAAGGATTCAGAGAGAGATTAAATGATGTCTTGATTTGGTCGAATAAAAGAGAATTTTACGGTTTAAGAATAAAATAGGATTGCAAATTTGAAGGCTCTTTCCCGTAACTGTATTGTATTTTAATAAAAGGTGTGAGGTGAGAGAAAAACATTTAGCTGCATATAACGCAAGGTTCCTGTCAAAGAGAACACTCACATATAAACAGAAGAGGAAATTAGTAAGGAAATAACTGACATAGCAAAGAATATATATAGAATTCTGAAAGTGCAGATTGGTCTTACACCCGTTGATAGCTGGTGCAGAGGAAAGACAATAAACAATTACAGAAAACCGAAATCTTTTCATTATAGTAGTGGTCGTACTAAAGTATAACGAAGCATATCAATTATGAATAATGGAATGAAATGAAACATGAAATACGAAGAAACAAACTTGTAACACAATCTTGACGGAATCGAGAATCTCCAGATTTGCTTATATTAACTTCTCGAATGAAAAAAATCTATTACAGTCGACACAAAAAAGGTCCCGCCCTGTTTATTTCTTTCTGTGACCTATTTATACAATTTTACAGATCAGTTAGAATCTCAACGGTTACACAAATTCGGTTACAATAGAGAGGAGCGCAATCGCTCTCTTTCTCCTACTCTATCTTCACTTGGTGCCAGGTGCTTGTCTTCGCGCGGATTCGGCGTAGGCGATACATCTTTCCACAAACTGAGTTACGAGCTGCGAAGGTTCCGCTTAACAGCTGGCCTCGGCGAAGTAGCATTCTCGTGCTAACTGCAGCAGCTTCTCCCCCATTTGTGCATTGACGATGTCGAGGGAACTTAGCTGTGCGCTGGTTTTGATCATGTGCTTCTCAACTTTGGCCATGTCCACCGTATCTATCTGAGAGATGTCGACTAAATCTCTCTCATCCTTTTCCTTTAGATTGAGTGAGATATGTTCCACATTTATTTGCATCAATGCTTCTGCATTGCCTCGGCTGTCAATATCCAACAGCTCGCCATCTATGGAGTTAAAATCTTCTTCTAAAGAGTGGGTTACCATTTGGACTTGCTCTTTTCCCAGGGCAATGTTATGCTCCCAATATTTCAATAGAATATTGCCTCTGGTTTGTTCAGGAATAGCAAGCCTAGGAGCGTCTGCCGAAACCCTGTTATTTGTGATGATTACCGCGTCCTGGAAAGTGACCCGAGCCACTTCGGCCTCCCTTTCCCTGGCAGTCAGGTTCTTCGACACCTGATTCACCAACAGACAGTTCTCCTGGATCTCAAATATCCTGGCAAGCAAATTCTACTGTGCCAAAAAGATTTTGCTCCGAATCTCGCTGGCTTGAGATTTAAATATGACGATGTCTATTTCTCTGCTCTCCGTGATTTTTGCCCGAGCCTGCAACTATTCCATCAGATTTCTCTGCTGGCTCATCTCGGACAACCAACTGTGCTTGTTCAAGCTTGGTCTTGAGCATTTCTATTTCGTTTTTGTCGGCCACTCTGGCCTGTTCTATCTCCATGCTGGCCTGACCTTTAGCATTCTCTGCAGCTGTGGCCAATCTAGCCTCGAGGGTCCTGATTAGGCAATTTTTCCTTTTTAGTTGGTTATTCAGAAGTCCAACTGAGAATTGATTTGCCGAAGCATATGCCCCCAGCATTCCCGCGATTTCAGTGGCGAGTTGGTCATTTTTATTATTTTTTCCATCGGTCATGATTTTATATTTTTTCGCAGTGGACTCTCCTTCTTGATAGAACTCTCTTTTCACTACCGCCTTCCTCTTTTTATCAAAAAAGAACTCATTTGGAGGGAGTTCCTCTGCTCTTATGGGCCTCAGTTCTTCATTAAATATCCATCCCTCACCGACATTTCCCTGTGCCGACTGTAAGGGTGTGACCGATGTAATGGGCTCTCCTATTTGTTTTGACGATTCTTTTGGAGTACCGATGGGATTCTGCTCCTTTGGCATACCTAAAGTCTCTGTTTCAGTCTCCGGCTTCTGTTCCCTTGGTGGGCCTGGAGTTTTTACTTCTGCTTTGGGATTCTTCATTTGTTCCCCTTCCTGGTGTTTTCCAAGGTCAGAAATTGCATCCTCGGAATCTTCAGCATCCTTTTGTTTTGTCTCGAAAGAAGTCGAACCTCCCAACACAGCGGGGAGACATCTTCGTCTATTTTCTTGGAATTTTAATACAGATGTTGTGTCTTCAGGTGCTAATGATTGGATCCGGGCTAGCACTTCTTCATAATATCTCACCCCTCGAAAAACATCGTCTGAGGGTGAATTTTCATGCTCAAATCTCTTGAGACCACAATGAGCCAAATGGTTGCTCACAACCCTCTATGGATCATGTTTCTTCATTTCGACGGAGACCAAACTTAGGTCCTCCAGGGTAGCAGCCTCGGCTTTGGCATGCCCGAAATCTAATAAAGAATAGGAATTCAACTGAATGGGAAAAGAAGGCCATACCTTCTTTGAGTAACCCTTGAGTTCTTTTCTCACCCCTCCAATTACCGTTTGCAGGCGACCTCTCGACAAGCCAGCTTGTCGGGGATGAACAAGGGCAGTGCATGAGGGGGAACAAAAGCCCCGAAAAATCTGAAATACGAAAACTCTGCCTCCACATACCAATCCGCTATGCCACTCAGACCTATTGCAATGTTGTCTGAGACGTGAGGTGGTGGGTGCCCAAAAATGGCGATATGCAGGGGCACCATCACCCAGTTAAAAATCTCATATGTGAACTTTTCTGCTTTATTCTCCCATAGTTTGTCATGATACTCATGCACGGGTTTTTCTTGGGCTGGATTCCAAGCCCAACTCATCAAGGGGAATGGTGTCATGGAACATACCGCGTCCATGATATATGCTGACATGAAAAACGAGGACGGTTTCCCACGTGCCTTCTGCTCTCGATACTCTATGACCCTGTTTGCCAAACTGTCTGAGAGCATCTTTGCCCAATTAAACGAGCAACCTTCTGCGACCCGAAACATGAGAGGCACCCATGCGATGTAGAAATGCGATGTGTCTTCTCTCCCAAATAGCCGGCATGTCATCATGGCCACATATTTATACTGTGGCTCCAAAGAAGCGATAGAATAAACGCCCTGGTCATTTTCTCTAAATTTCGCAGAGCGCAAAACCCAATCTTTGATCAAACCGGGCATGGTTTTGTCGTACTGGATGCACTCTTTCTCTTTGAATTCCTTCAGGAACTCGGCACCATATGTATATTCAGACGTAGAAGGTATCTTTTACATGGTTTGTAGATGCTCGGGCCTAAAAGTCCCGACAGTAACTCGCTGGCTGTTCATGATCGTTCTGGTAGGTAAGTCTACGTGATCCAACGCCCACCGGATCATGTCGTAATACGAAAGCAACCGTGGCCTGGTTGCTACTCTGTGCATCCCGGATTGGACGATTATCTTGTACTTGGTGTGTAGATCATCTCTTTCAATGTCGTCGGAGACGTCTGAGTAATCTACCAATTCTGCTTGCAGAACATTTGACACAAACGACCAGTCGGGAATCAATTCGACACTTCAGGGTGAAGTATCGGTGACATTGTCTGATCCCTGTCTCGCGACTTCAACATTCACCTTTGCTGCTTTCCGCGGAGCCATGGCCGCAATTTGTGTTTTCGCTCTCCTTCGATAGAACTGCGTATACATGCAGAAAGTAGTTAACTCAGAAACAATGAGCTCCGCGTGCTATGAAAAATGCATAATGAAACGTAGCTCTTGCATATACTTGAAAAAATGGTACCTTTCACAACAAGCCTGACAATTCGAAATTAGAAATAAACTTAAGCCGTAAAAATCCGATCTTACACATAGATTTACCTTATCTTCCCATTAATGTCATAAATTTTGGCGGTTTGACAGTCAGTCGGAGTATGGAGAGCAAATAGTTACCTCGGGAAACATGCAAGCCTCGATGCGTGAGACATATCTTGCTTTCTTTAAAATATCAAAACTTAGTAACATTAATAACTTTCTCGTTGTTCGCTGCATCGTGGATTTCCTTTTAACATTTTGAGTCTTCAACTCGCGAGAATGCGAGGACCGATTTTGGATTAATTAAAAGTAATCGCGATTTGGAGCATCATTAATTTCATAATCAATTTATTCGCCATATCGCGACTCGGAACTTCGAAGACAAGTTTTTGAGAGATTAGTATGTCGAGTCGCGAAACTGCGAGGTGGTGATAATTAAGACTCAATTAAGGGAAAGAAAATCTTAGATTAGGTGATTAATTAATCATGCTATAATTTCATCGCGACTTCGTGAGTCGGGGTTTTAGACGTCGTAACTTTCTAAAAGATAGTGCCGAGTGGAAAAACGGCGAGAATAGATTTTAACCATGGTTAGCCTTTTTGCCTATAATCCTTGACCAGGGTTAGCTCGAAAGAACCTCGTGTTCTCGGCTCTCGAAGCTGTAAAAATAAAAATTCGAACTTGGCGAACGCCGAGGCGTGAAACCCCGACGACGTCTAATCACTGAGTTAAAAGACTTTACCCCGGTTCCTGTCTTGAGTGAAAATTTAAAATGACTTCGTCGTTTCGTGACTCGGGACGTGTGAATTCATGGGTTAAAGTATCTGACCTGCGAGATCCCGAAGTGAAACAAAAAGAGCGACATTCTTATGAAAGTAGACTTGTTTCAAAAGTGGAAAAGCATCGTTGCTTATGTAATAAGGTTGCAGAGTTTTCAAAGTCTCGGGGGAAACAATCAAAATGACCAT
>JASDQU010739211.1:64784-79821 GCA_032191745.1 Picea mariana | reverse complement strand
AGCAGATGCCACTTGGGAACTAGCTACCATTCTGCAGCAGTTTCCACATCTCAAGCCTTGAGGACAAGGTTGTTTTTAAGGGGGGGGACATGTTAAGGTCCTAACCCGCACATAGGTAGATCAATGTATTCGTATGTAATAAAGGTCAATATTAAAAAGGCCTTTTAATAAATTAGAATAAGGCGGATGTAAGAAGACCTAATAGAAGCTTCTGCTTCTAGAAGGATCTTCCTCTAGATGCTTCTCTTAATAGACATATTTAGTATAAATAAGGGTCAATGGTACGAGAACCCTAGCTTGGATATTATTGCAACAGAGTGCTACTCGATTGGAGGTTTCCCCCTCGAAGAGGCCTGTGAACATTTCTTTCTAAATCAAAGTGCTTTTCTATTGCTATTTCGTATATCATTTCTATGTATTGTGAAGATTATGCTAGATATTTTACTGTTATTCTACCATTTCTAGCATTTTATTTCTGTTCTGCATATTTTATATAACTGATATATTGCACGATGGTTCTGGTTGGTATATCCACATGGTCTAATGCCCACAGGACCATATCGTAGTAAGGCAGTAGACGTGGCCTAGCTGCTACTTTATGCATTCCATCCTGAACGATGATCTTATATTTGGTGACCAGGTCATCTTTTTCATTTTCACTGGAATCATCCGAAACATCTACCAATTCAAACTGTAGAACTTCATAAATATATGACCAGGTCCTGACAGAGTCGACACTTCAAGGTGAAGTATCAGAAACGTTGTCTAAACCTTGTCCCGAAACCTCAACAGTGGCTTTAAACACTTTTTGTAGAGCCATGACGGGGGATTCTGCTTTAGCTCTCATGTGATAAAAATATTTATACATATAGAAATTAGTTTGCTTGTGAAAATTCTGCTCTGTGTAGAATAGAAATGAAATTTGAGACAATAAATAAAAGATCCATGTATTCGACCATTTAAAACTAGGTTGTCCTTAGGAACAGAACGGTCAAATCATTCTTAAAAACAAATTTAGCAATAAAAATCAAATCCTTTCTTGTCGATTCGCCCCATTTTCAATTAATGTCATAAATTTTGACAGTTCGTAATGCAAGTTGGCACAAGGAAAATTTAAGATTGCCTCGTAGACTTTGCATGAATCAAAACACGGGAAATACTGGTTTAGCTTAATTAATCAGGTTTTATTAGCGTTAATTAATCTCTCGGTATTTGCTTCATCGGGAGTTTTCACTCTAACCCTTCCAGCCTCTAAAACCCGAATCTGTGATAATTATCTTTGGTTAATAAAAATGTAACCAGGATTAAGTGTTTAATTAATTGTGTTTTTATCAATATCGCAACTTCGTGACTCGGGACTTTGAAGGTAAAACTTTCGGGAGGCTCATATGTTGAGTTGAGAAATCACAAGATCATGACTTCGCGACTCAGGACTTTGAAGGTATAGCTTTCGAGAGGCTCATATGTCGGGTGGACAAATCGTGAGATCGCGACTTCGTGACTCAGGATTTCGAAGGTATAGTTTTTGAAGGAAAACATGCCGAGTTGCAAATTATCGACAGAGCTTAACCGCAGCTAAACTTTTTTACCTTTAACATTAACCCGGGTTACTAAAACAAGAATCTCGTGGTTTCGGCTATCGGGGTATGACGGTAAGACTCTTTGAGTTAGAAAACGTCGAGACATGAAGTCCCGATGAGGCTTAATTGTGGTTTAGAGTATCTCTACTCTCGGTGTTGATCTGGGTAAACTTTTTAAAACTAGTTCGTTGTTTCACCCCTCGGAACTTGCAAACTATGTGATCTATGACTCCCGACACGTGACATCCCAAGGTAAAAAAGAGAGACTTGTTTTTAAACGATTGAAAAAATAAATCTTACCTTAAGAGTATGATAATCGTCGCCGCTTGCGTGATGAGACTTCCGAGATTTTGGGAAAAATAAAGGAAAATATGAAAACCAACTTTCGATTTCGAGCATTAAGATATGACATTTGAAGAAGGCTAAAAAACAAAGGTGGCTCCAATAGTACCCATGTTGATATACTTTGCTTGTGCAGATAGTTTGAGTAGTTTGTTTATAAATTTATGTTTAAAAAATCTGATCTGTATCGTCGTAAATAATCATCACTATTTCGAATTCCAATAAGTAAACTTCCAATCCCCATACAAGGAATTGGTTTGGGTTTTCATGCACATGGTGGCATTGTTTCTCGCAAAGAGCCTGAAACCATTCCTTTGAGTTGAATGGTATAAATTTTTACTTGTAATGAGTTGATTTTTTCATCTTTCATTGTATATTTCTTCATACACTAATCTACAGGTGGCTGCCCCTAAAGGGGCCATACAAAAATCAACAAGCTAAAAACACTTGGAAAACTGAAAAACACTTGAAAACAAAGCAGGGGTCCACCCCATACACACTCAAAACAAAACCTATACTATTTAGCTATATGCGTACACATATTATTTAGTCATGGCATATATGTCACATACTTATTTACTTGTTTTTTTGTAAATGTTTAGATAGGTTTCAATTTATTGACTAGGAGGCATGCTTGCGAAAATGAGACGTGACCTCGCCATGTGGATGGCCTGGTCCTTTATTTCAATTTCATAGAATACTAAGTGTCAAATCCAGGGAGTCTTCATCAGGAGCCCCTCGGAAGTTTTCTAGTTAGTATAAATCGAGTGGTCTTTCCTTAGTACCACATGGTCATGGAGTTGAATAGCTCAGCTTGGTTGGAATACTACTCTGCTTGGGTAAGCTCAGCTAAAACTCCCTCTAGGGGGGTCCTGGGCCTCTTCCTTTTCACAGGTATCCTTCTTCCATCCAAGCGGCTCTAAGAGGCTGAAAGCATGAGTTACAAGAAGCAGCTAATCCCTTCTTCTCTGAATTGCATGAGGCACTCTTCAACCTAACCACTGTGGTCTGCTAATAAAACTCTTATTATATTGGTTGGCACAGTTCTAGAATGTGTTTTCCTGATCAGGATAACCTATAAAACAGTTTGGTGTCCAATGCATGTGTTAATAACTAAAAATTCACCAATAAAATACATTTTAAAGTCAAACCTTTTGTCAGTCCACTCTTCATCCATGAACAGAAATTGCAGCTATAAATACTCTCTCAGACATAGTTGTAATAGCTTGTAAAAGAGATGTCCATCTTCATTTACAACCCCGCTTTTGATTTGACAATTTTTTGGGATCACTTCATGGGTCACCCCGGGGGGTACCAAGCCATTCTAGGCTTTTTTCCCTGCCTTAAAATCTTTGAACAACTTGTTTTTCGCAATTTACAACCATTTGAAAATATTTGGCTATAGCTTTTAAACTCACTTTTTACCCTTATTTTTCACTTTTTTCACTTGAGGCATGCACTGGTCTATTTTCCAGGACCCCGGTTTACCCCGGGAACCCATTCTGGGTCATTTTCCAAGGCTTTAAGGGAGCAAACAACTAGTTGTTCGCTTTGTTTAGTTTTGTTGTCCTAAAAATTAGAAAGCTTATTTTCATCCCATTGTCCATAATTTTCACCCACTAAGCCATTTTGGCCATCCTGGAAGTTGAGGGAGGAAAACACCCAGGGTGGGTGGTCCTAAGAAATACTTCTCATAAGTCTTTCACCTCTCCTTTTTCCCCTTAATTACCACCTCAGGAGAAGGATAATATGAGGTGCGGGTAGTCTATGCCTCGTGCCGAGCTATCAAAGAGGTTGTAACTAAGTTCACAGTCGTATAGATTATACCTGCCCCAATGAACATATTTTGCTTATAACAATGGATATACCAGACACAAATATCATATTGGGAGTGTAATGGCTTATCACCTTGGGGCCAATAACAACCATTTATTAAACCATGGAGATTTATTTTAACACATAGGATGGAAAAAGGATCACATTAAAGGGAATGGCAGGAGAATCACCTAGAGTGGTGACACCTAAATGTATGCATGCCACATTTAGGTGAGAGGAAGTGTCCTATGTAGCAGAGTGTCTTGTTATGTATGTGATTCATGAGGGGCGCAACAACTATCCTCCAGACATACAAAAAATACTTCACAAGCATGAGAATTTCTTTGGATAGATTCCACCAGGGCAACCACTAGATAGGGGATTTGAGCATATCATAGAATTAAGGAGTTGTTAGACATGGGACATATTATACCTAGTTCCATCCCATTTTCATCTTCAATAGTATTGATCAAGAAGAAATATGGTACCATGCATACATGTATTGACTACAAGGCCCTAAATAATAAAAGCATCAAGAACAAGTATCCCATTCCCATGATAGATGAGATATTAGATGAGTTTCATGGCCCAGTGTACTTCACCAAGATTGACTTGCGTTATGGATACCATAAAATCAGAATGAGAGAACATGATGTACACATGACAACTTCCATATGCCACTATGGGCACTATGAGTTCCTTGTCATGCCTTTTGGGTTCACCAATGCACCATCCACCTTTCAATCCTACATGAACCATGTATTCAACAAACAGTTGATGAAATTCCTACTAATCTTCTTTGATGACTTGTTAATTTGCAATAGGACATGGGAAGATCACCTCAATCATGTGGATGAGGTGTTAGGAATCATGGAGAAACAATCATTATATGCCAAAGATTCAAAATGAGATATTTGGATGACTAAGGTCCTCTACTTGGAACACATCATTGGGGAAAAAGGGGTACAGGTTCAACAGGAAAAAATCCAAGCTATAATTGATTGGCCCACACCTAATACACTTACAGAACTCAAATGATTTCTTGGTATTTGTTGCTATTACAGGAGGTTTGTTAAGGGGTTCTCTCAACTATGTGCACCTTTGACTGACTTGACCAAAAGGGCTCATTCAAGTGGAGTGAAGAGGCACATATGACCTTTGACAAAATGGAGAAGGTAATGAGCACACGTCATGCATTATATTTACCAGACTTCTCTCAACCATTCATTTTGGAAAGTGTGGCATCAGGTTTAGGGATTGGAACTCTACTTGTGCATAATAGGAATCATATAGCCTATGAGACCTGAAAAATAAGAGGGACTGATCTACTATGCACAATTTATGACAAGGAAATGTTAGCTATAATGCATGCATTTTCCAAATTCAGACAATACTTGGTAGGGGTGAAATATGTGGTCAGGACAGATCATAACTGTATTAAGCACTTTCTAGAGAAAAAGGACCTCAATGAGAGACAATAAAAGTGGGTGAGAAAGATCCAGGCTTATAAATTTGACATAGAATATGTCAAGGTAAAAAAAAATGTAGTAGTAGATTCTTTTTCTAGAAGACCCTCAGCTTATTCCATGTAAGAGATATCGGTTGATTGGAAATCACACCTATTGGTAGAGTATTCAAAAAATAATTTTTCATGTGAATTAATGGATGGACAAGTGCATGATGATAGGTACAAGATTGTAGATGATGTCATCTATTATAAGGGGAGAATTTATTTGGTTCATGAACATTTGTTCAAAAGGAAGGTACTACAAGCATTTCATAATTCATCCTTAGTTGGTCATCAGGGATTCCTTAAGGAATATAGACAAATCAAAGAAATATTCACTTGGAAAGGCCTCAAGGAGGATTTCATGTGCCACATCAGGGAGTGTGTCACATGTTAACAAAACAAAGATGAACACACCCACCCAGTAGGTTTATTACAACCTCTTCCATTTCCAGAGCATAAATGGGAAAGTGTATCCATGAACCTCATTACAGGTTTTCCAAAGACACAGGGTAAGGATTGCATTTTTGTAGTATTAGATCGTTTGACCAAGTTTTCTCATTTTTTCTCATGTCCATAGATTAAGCTCATCTAAGGTGGAAGATTTATTCTTCGGGAAGGTCTTTGGGTTGCATGGATTTCCCAAGACTATTGTGAGTGATAGGTACAATAGGTTTATGAGCACATTTTGGCAGGAATTATTCCCTCTAGTTGGCACATAATTAACCCCTAGCACTAGTTATCATCCACAAACAGATGGCCAAACTAAGATAGTCAACAAGTGGGCGGAGGGATATCTTTGGAACTATGTAATATGTCAACAAAAAACATAGGTTAAGTGTCTATACTTGGGAGAATATTGTTACAACACCACTCATCACATTTCCATTGGTATGTCTCCCTTCCAAGCCTTATACAGTTATGATCCTCTCACTTTTACAAAGATAGTGTTTGGATATTGTAGAGATCCTATAGCTAAGGAGTGGATACGGGAAATCCAAGACACACTAGGAGAGCTCAAAGAACATTTACAGAGGGCTCAAAACTAATAGAAGTTATATGCATACAAAAATAGAGCAAAGTGCAATTTTTAGGTAGGGGACTTATTCTATATAAGGCTTCAACCTTACAAGTAGGCATCCACAAAGAAAAATGGAACTGAAAAGATCAAACCCCACTTTTATGGTCCATACATGGTAAATAGAAAGGTGGGGGAAATTGCATATGAGCTAGAGCTACCACATGGAAGTAAAATTCACAATGTCTTCCATGTTTCATGTCTGAAAAAAGGATTGGGACAGCATATTGTTGCTAATGAGGAATTTCCTCTAGTAGATTATGAAGGACAAGTGATCTTAATTCCAGAGGAGATATTGGAGGTGAAGGAGAAAAAGCTACGGAACATGGCTATCAAGGAGTATCTCATAAAATGGAAAAATTTTCCAATAGAAGATGCCACTTGGGAAAATCAATCAATGCTACAACAAACAGATTTAGAATTGCTTGTGGGAAAGCAATTTCTAACAGGGGAGACTGTAATGTCCCCTTCCAAGTGACAGGTGTCTTGAGAGACTTAGTAGTCTAGTTGTTCCCTCTAGACTATAGTCTCAATAAAATAAAGGGGAACTAAGAGGAAAAAAGGAGTCCCTAAGGTGTTAAAGTTATATTATTAAAGTGACTTTAGCAAAAATGAAAATAAAATATAATTGACTAAGTTGGGAAGAAAAAGGTGAATGACCTTAGAAGCCAATTAAATAATTTAACAGTGAGTGCAAGAAGTTCATGGTCGAAAAAGTGGCAAGGTCATGATTAAGAATGCGCACTCGTAGGAATGCGGGTGCATTCTTAGGAACCTACACGTGTTCCTATACCTATAGGTTTGGATATGGTCAAACCTCCACATAGATTTCCACGTAGGTTTAGTGGAAAAATGACATGCATGGTCTTAATAATGAGTGCACATTCTTAAGAGCGTGTGCATGGTCCTAAGAACACACACACGGTCTTACTGATAAAAACATTTAAAGGGCCTAAGAACGATTTTTTCCCATTGTGCACAAATTGCACTTGCACTACTCTCATTGGGAAAATATAGTGGAGATCGATAGGAATAAAGGGAGGAGGGGGCCACCGTGTCTAGGTATGTTAAATTTTTCTTAATTTTAATACAATTTAGTATTTTGCTCCCAATAATCTAAATTAAAAAAAAAAACGTAGTTTTGTATTTTAAATAAAAAAGGAACCTAATTTGCATGCCATGGATTTTAAATTGCAGCATATATAATACAATGGAACCCCAAGACAGTTTAAACCACTCAGAAGAAAACCAAGAAGATCAAAACACCAACCCACCACCACTACACAATGTAAACACTGAAATTGATGAGGGTTTGGTTATATTACAAACCCTTGAGGAATAATTAAGGGAGGCTAGAGATCCTAGCAGAGTCCCCTTGGCCACTTATTTGGACATCATTGTGCAGTCCATTGCATGTTCCCAAGCTAAATTGACCTCTATTTCTAATTATATGGCACAAATGTATGAGTACTATAGAATTAGTTTGGACAGAAACCAAGTCAAAGAACTGGGCATTTCAAAACAAAAAATATTGTCTATTTTTAGGGATCCTAGAAATGGACAAGAACTACAATTGAACAGGAAACACATCTCCATTGACTAGTGCATCCATCCCCAGATTAGTCAAAACTAGATGGATAGGTGGTAGATGGTTTTTGATAAACCTCCATGCAATAACATGGACATTCCCTTATAGTTTTGAGGAAAGTATCGGTTGTGTTTATTATGGGTAAGCATGTCAATTAATTTGACATCGGTGACTTCCATGGGGTGATTCGAGGGTCCACAGATGACCGAGAGCATGCCAGGTGCGACCCTGAGTTAGGTCCTCATCGCCCAGGCAAAGGCCTGACCCCCCTACCCAACATAATCCTATTGTAGAGAACTTGCAATCAGTACAACTATCCATATCCTCATTGACCCGTAGCCTAGTGCACTATCTCGACATAAGGTTCCTGCCAGTGACATTGATAGAGGAGTTGGAGCGTCAACATGCATAGAAGAGTATAGTGAGGAGAGTGCACATGGACATAGCATTCGTCCATGTGAAACTCACAGATGATCAAGCTGCAGGCATGATCCAGGTGGATATCAGTGGCCACGCACCTTTTCCAACTGGCCCAAAGAAGCTTTCTGGCAATTTTGGCAATTTACTATTTTTAGCAGTTTTAACTTTTAGGGCCATTTTGAGGGCCTAAATGAAGGTTTTTTTGGGATTGATCTTCTCAATGATAGCTGAAGGAATGATTGAGACCCAAAAATGAATCTCCTAAATGATACCTTTTCAATGGGATACCATATGCCTAAAACGAAGATCGTATGCAAAAGTTACGACCCCGAGAAGTTGATGTACTAACTTACCCAGATGGAGCCACATGACTTTTGGTGTTTCATCTCCCAGGGTTATTTTTTTGGATGTCTAGGGTTTTTTGCATTATTGTTTATTGTAAAAAGGCCTTTAGAGTCTCATTGTAATTATCTTCTTGCGAATGAGCGCAGCCGTCACATCTCTTCTCAGAGATAAGATGCAACCATTCCAGCAAGCTTGTTTCCACTGCATTTTACAGTTTCAGCTTATTTCCTTATTGAATAGAAAACCATTTTTATTGTATCTCTGTTATTTTGAGTTTAGCACCTGTTAATAATGTGTAGTCATTTTTTTCTTCTCATAAAATATGTATCAGTGGTATCAGAGCGGTCTTCTACTTGTCTTCTTAATGCATGTGCCTAACGAGGTCAGAGTACAAAGAGTTGGGTCTTGATCTTGTTTCTCTTGAGGAAAAAATATCTCTCAAGCCCAAGCGACCTCTCATGGAAGGAGAAGGGAAATATGACAGGACAGGAGATCCTTTAAAACTGTTGATTGAGGAAGACCTCATGCAACAAAGAAATGAGATGATGGATGGTTTCGCGCAAATCCTTCGGCGACTACCAAAAGGTGATGCATCCTCTTTGAGCAGAGGCACCGCCCCCTTCAAGGTACAAATAAACTTTGATATTCCTATATTTGAAGGTTAGATAGATGCATATGTTGTAGACAAGTGGTTGAATCTACTAGAAGGATATTTTTCTGTCCATAACTTTTCGAATAGAGAAAAGATTAATTTTGCGCTCCTAAAAGTCGTTCCCCATGTCAAATATTGGTGGGAAAATTTCTATGGGAAAATTTCTATGAGAAAAAGGAAACCGAGGAACCCTCATTATTTATAGTCAAGACCACCTAGGAATCCTTCATGGATTCTATTAAGGAACAATACTACCCTGTCGGAAGTTATGACAGCTTGTATACCAAATGGACCACATCGTGGCAAGAAAGAGACAAAGCAGTGCTAAATTTCACAAATATCTTCCATACCTTGTGCACAAAACTTGGTATCAAAGATTCAAAGCGACATCTAGTGCTCAAGTATCGTGACCCTCTACATAGATACATCCATACCAAAATATAATTTCTGGACATCTCATACTTGGGCATGGCCTTCCGATATTCCGTCAAAATCGAGCAGAAGCTCAAAAAAACGACATGGCAATTCGGGCCTGGGAACCCCTCAGAAAAAAATCTAGGAAAGGGAAGCACCAACCCATAGAACAAAGGATAGAGAAAATATGGACAATATAAGGACAACCAATCCAATCTGCAAGCAAATAAGGATATCAGAAAGACAAAGAAAGATACCGGGAAGTGGTGTGACTTCCATAAGAGCCCTTGGCATAACACTGTTGACTGCCTCTCGAAACAGTCATTGGTGGCTGAATCAGATGCTAGTTTTGACTCTGAGCCAGAGCCAAAAAGGGGAAGACATATCATTGATGCGGAACCCAATGCCACTGTTCCTACCACCAAGCTCTAGCCTGGTGAACCAAATGAGCCAGAAGAGGGAGAACACCTCGTCAATTCATAGATGTGGGTAAAAGGTGCCCCACTGCACTTCATCATTGATAGTAGTAGCCAGAAGAACCTCATCTTAGCAAAGGTCGCAAGTGACTAGACCTGCCGACAATGCCGCACCCACAACCCTACACCATTGGATGGCTCCACCAAGGAAGCGATCTCCATGTCAGCCAATAGTGTCAATTGTCGTACGACATCAAGCCCTTCAAAGACAAGGTATTGTGTGATGTTGCTCCTCTCAAAGTTTGTGATGTTCTTTTGGGCCAACTTTATTTATGGAAACGTCATGTTGTATATGAGTCTAGGCCTCATAGTGTTATTATTACTTTGAACAGGTGATGCAGGAGCATCATAAGCAGCCAAGCGAGTGTGAAGGCGGAAGACAACTGGAAAGCGCAGCACACATTTTGCACGTTTTGAAATGTTTTGAAAGTATTAAAGAGTGGATATTAATGTAACAGTTAAAGGAGGTGTAATTGCATTTATACCTAGATGCTATAAACAGATATTGAGTGATTCGCTTTCATCTGTAGAATGTAGAGGCATTTATGCATAATTAATGAAAGTAGGTAGATTCGAATTAAGAGATTAGACAGTTTTAGAAGCATAGGAGGGAAAATGGATATAGACACCCTCGTCTTTGTATCATTATCACATAAGAAGAGAGTTGTAATAGAGAGTTGTAGAGAAATCCCATGTACAGGAGATTTGAATTAATATATGAAGTTTTAAATCAGATTCATGGTGTTATGATATTTTCTATTGGTATATGTTGAATGGTATGCTTACAATTGTTTTATTCTCTCTGTTATGCATTTTCTTCAATACTGTGTTGAATGTATGATTTCATGTTGAATGTATGAATTCTGAGAGAGAAAGAGAATGAGTTTCAATTGTTTCTCTTCCTGAGAGAGAAGTTCCTGCAAGGAGTGTAGTGAAACGTCTGCAAGGTGTGCGTTGACAAAGATTCTGAGTCTATCTCAGAAAGCTCAGGAGGGATATCGTTTTTCTCATTCCAGCAGAAGTGCAAGTGAAGCATAGAAGTCATGCAAGGTGTGCACAGGCTAGCAGGAACCTTAGAGGTTATCAACTAAGGTTGAAAGTGAAGGATTGTTGTTGCAGAGAGTGCACAGAGTCGAGACATCAAATAACTAGGAGTTGTTTGAAAGATTTCCGCAAGGAGTGCATACAGGAGTCCTTTCGAGGCTCGAGTTTTCCAGAGAAATCTTAGGAGGGTTAGTACCTTTGAAGTGTTCAAAGAAAGACAGGAAGTGAAGTCATCGCGCAGAAGGTTAATTTCTGGTGAAAGAACATTGGCTCATTTCACAGAGATTCTTGAGGAAGGAAGCGAATGGTCTAGATTCTCCATGGAGAACTCACAAAGTTGCGAGGACCGTAGGATCTAGAGGAGTTGCAGGGTGGATAAGGGTTGGACAAAACCATCACATTGAGTTCAAGATTCAACGTTGACTGTTGATCGTGACCGTCAAGTTGTCAAGATCATTTTGGAAAATCAGGGTTTGTAAGTCCGGAGTGCAAGCCAAATCCCTTGGTCACTCGAACTTCTGAATCGTGAAATGGATTATCGCGTATGAAGGCAAGGAGTGGAAATTTCGGCAATCCGGAAATCTAGATTTCGGTATTTCGAGGGTCCTGACGACAAAGAGTCGAGACATAGTGGAGTGAAAATCCTGAAGTCGCAAGTTGTGACAGAATGATTGGCATGAATTTCTTGATTTCGGCACTTCGGGTGTCGGGAAGCAGAGGAGGCAGCGTTTTGGGATCGAGAGTTTCAAACTCCTGGTACCCAGAAGCCCGAAATAACGTGGGCTGCCAGATTGAAGGGAGGCTTATTAGCCATTGATCTCATGGAATGTGCCATTTTAGAGTTCGAGGTTTTGAAGGGGAATATGAATGGTTGTTGGAGGTTCGTTCAAGTCCCGAAAGCCGGGAAGTGTGAGTGGACAGGTGGAAAGAACCCATGTTAGAGACAGAGGACAGCGGGGTGGACAAGTGGCGTGTACTCAACGCCAGGGGGAGTCAATTCCCATTGACCATTTTGGGGTTTTGAAGGTTGAAGAGCCGGGGGTATTGCAGCCGAATTCGTGAAATTACGAAGTCTGAAACTCCAAACCAACAAGAAAGTCCCAATCATAACCAGTCGAGAGCCAGCCTTCGTTGAACACATCAGGGTTTGACATTTCGGCATTTTTGAAGGCAAGGGGTCGGGGTTCCCTGTTCTAGAATTCCCGAAGTCGTGAAATGTGACATACCTTTGGAGGAAGTAGCCAAGATTTCAGCATTTCGGCATTTCAGGTTTCGACAGGTTGAAGAGCCAGAAAACTTGACAATAGGAATCACGATATTGTGAAACCCGAAGTCTCGATTCGATGAAGGGTATGATTTTATTGTGGTCAGGAGATTAGGGTTGATTCCTTGTGTTTAATCATACAGGCATACTCATAAGGGCCTATGGAAAAACACCATTGTGTGTGTGTGGGATTCCCTTTGGGGGGAAATCAAAGAGTCAATTAGACTCAAGGGGCAGGTTTAGAACGATCCTGAGCGGATCTTGGCCTGAGGGTCAGGGGTTTGCATCAACAGGAAATTATACAGGATACCTGAGGCAGTCCCACCTAGTGCTATTTCCTTGATATCTACTAAGAAATGTAGGAAGGTCATCTCTACGATAGGGAAGTTTGTCTTCTTCATGATTCACTCTCAGAATAAGCGAAAGATCATAGCCACATCCAGGGTCTCTACGATCAACCTCTTCAAACAAAAAAATCAAGTAGATAAGGTCATGGAAGAATACTCAGATATATTCTCTACACCTACTGGGGTACCTCTGCACTTCCAGGTCAAGCACCCTATCGATCTGACCCCCTGCGCACCGCTGCCCAATGGGCTAGTCTATTGTTGCTGTCTATTAGAGAATGAGGATATCAAGCGATAGATCCAAGAACTACTCCACAAGGGGCACATCCATCCCGGCTCATCACCTTGTGGGAGCCTAATCATGCTGGTATAGAAGAAAGATGGAACCTGGTGACTCTGCATTGATTACCAGGATCTGAATAAAATCACAGTCAAAAACCAGTACCCGATTCCCTGAATCGACAACCTCGTTGATCAACTCACGGGGACCAAATACTTCAGTAAGGTTGATCTGAAGTCTGGCTACCACCAGGTCCCGATAGAACAGTTAGATGTATGGAAAACCACCTTCAAGTCAAAAGAAGGCATTTTTGAATGGTTGGTCATGCCATTTGGTTTGAAAAATGCTCCAACCACTTTCATGAGGATGATGGGCGATATCCTGCGAAACTTGGGCTGAACACTTGCGGCATATTCAACATGTTTTGCACACCCTGTGATAGCACAAACTATATGCCAACTTGGAAAAATGCTCCTTCGGCATGGACAAGGTCCATTACCTAGGCTACATCATTGATCAACATGGTGTACATGTGGATCCAACCAAGATCCAAGTCATCTGTGACTAGCCAGCCCCAACCACACTCACTGAGCTTCAGAGCTTCTTGGTCCTTGCCAATTTCTACCGCAGGTTCATGTTGGGATTCTCCCATATTGCATGGGCCCTAGGCCAAATAACCAAGGGTCGTGGTAAGGAGAAATTTGTGTGGGGTCGGTCTCAAAAACAAGCGTTCAATGATTTGAAGCAATGCTTATGCTCAGCCCCAGTACTTTCACTACCATACCTGCAACAGCCCTTTGATATCGAGACATATGCTTCAGACTATGTGGTGGGCGTCGTTCTCAGTCAGCATAGCCACCCCGTGGCCTATCATAGTGAGACACTATCATATGTTTTCCGTAAGTACCCTACTTACGATAAAGAAATGTACTCCATTGTGAAAGCCTATCGCCAGTGGAGAAATTACATTCTTGGGAAGGAGACAGTCATCCACACTGATCATAAGCCACTGCAATTCATGTAGACACAAGGGAAATTGCAGAATGATCGCCATCAAAAGTGGTCCACATACTTTCAACAATTCCACCTCAACATCAAGTATCAAACATGAAGCACCAATTGCATCATTGATTTCCTCAACAGACCGCCAGTCGTGACACTCACCACGGTGCTAGACTCTTGCGACCATGAGACCTATGTATGGCCCCAACTCTATGATACAAACCCAAACTTCACCACCACCTACCAAATGTTGGGTGCAAACTCAGTTGTTGATAATTTCCATATTCAGGATTGGTTGTTGTGTCGTATGGGTCATATATGTGTTCCATAAAGTGAGCGAGCGAAGATGATATGGGAATCCCACTATAGTTGGGTGGAAGGAAACTTTAGCGTCGAAAATACAGTGGCGATGCTACAGAAACATTTCTACTAGCCAAAACTTCGACAGGAGGTCAACAGTATATTAGGTCCTACACTGCCTCCGCTATTTCCAAATCGACCACTAAGAAATAGAGCTTGTACACCCCTCTTGCTACTCCTGATAGGCCATGGGAATCCATCTCAATGGACTACATTTTGGGTCTCCTATCCACCAAGTGGGGAAATGATTGTGTTTTTGTGGTTGTTGATCGATTTTCTAAGATGGCAATTATGGTTGCATGCAAGAAGAACATCACAGCAAAGGCCATTGCCAAGCTCTTCTTTGAACGAGTCTGGGTACATTTTGGAATCCCACAAACCATTGTCTCAAATTAGGATAGTTGATTTCTCAACACATTCTGGTCGAGCCTCTGGTCATTGCTGGACACCAAGCTCACCAAATCCATGACCTTCCACCCCCAGACAGATGGCCAAATCGAGGTCGTAAATCAAATGATTGTGC
>JASDQU010739211.1:33569-55275 GCA_032191745.1 Picea mariana | reverse complement strand
ACCATACTGAAATGTTACCCATATTACTACTAAGGAACATTACGCCAAAATCTAATGCACATATTCTACTCTATAACATTGGTCTATGAAGAAATGCTTGAAGTAACATGCTCGACCCCACGTTGGGTCGCGTCACACAAATGTTTCTCTTCTGACACAACTTATAACAATGGAAGTAACACAATACAACTGCGCACACAAGCATATTGAGTACACAACATTAATGTGTGTGTAATCCACTCTGAACATGTTATCACTAATGTGTACACAACTATTTTGGCATCACATGCAAATTCTATTCTCCTTGTGCACACATACTGCTTCTCTACACGCACAAGCAAATATAGCCTCCTATGCACACCACATAATTACCTGCATGCATAGCCATTCCAAAATCATCTGGANAGGAATAAATAATAACAACTATCATACTCAACAAGTATGAATACAAATATCGAATATCAACACAACACTTACATGTGCAAGCAACATTATTCAAAATAATAACAATTACTTATATGCAACATCATACAATAATTAAAACCATAGTAGGTTCATAGATAATTAATCACATAGCAAATGAGACAAGTACATAAATGATGCTTATCTTTTAAGAAAACTAACCAACTGCGTGCATAAATCAAACATTCCTTCTAGCCATATACTGTGTTGCTCATAAAATTTCAGTAAAAGGTCACACCCCAGCTTGGGCTTAAAATCCACTAGGTAAAAGGGATTCCTAATGCCAGTCTATGGTCTGATAGTCAATGGAATTGCTCAGTCCAAGGTGCCCAATAATGCAACTAGACTAGAGCCTCTCATTCCACATGCACCTATTCCACCCAAGGAAGTGTGCCCCTCCTCTACTCAATAGTCCCTTGTTTTCAACACTTCCCTTCCAAGGCTTCAACAACATGCAAGAAACGAATTATGAGAGCATTGCAACTAATTATGAGTGCATCAGGGAACAATTCGTAGAAAAAATCTCACCTGGAGAGAATTCCCATGGACTTGAAAACAGGCCTCTTCAACAACAAATCTCTCACCTTGAGAGTATTCTCGTGGGCCTAAAAACCCACCTCTCCGACAACAAATATTATGGTTACAATACATAAAACCACTTTTCAATCTTCTCTCTACAGATAAAGTAATGGTCATCTTTCCTCAATTGGTGCGACTCCTTCTGCACGTGAGAAAATGAATGAAAAAACATCCCAAAAATACACTAAGGATAGAAATATATATTTCATGCCTTAAAATGAACACTTTTCACCTTCAAAAGTAGCTTCAGCCACATGGTGACTCATTCCCATCCCTTGGGAGCTTAGGATAAATAAATATCCATACTTATAGTTTTTCATAAATATTAATAAAATATTCCCTTGGACTTAAGTTCCCCCCTTTTCCCTTTTTCGGTGAAGTTTATCCCACGTCTCTTTTCATTTGATCTGTCTACGCGTAGCGATGTGATATTATTAATGAGTGTGATCACATTTACAAGGATAGGCACACTTGCTTATTTGTGTCCTGACATACCAGCCTCATAACTACATGGGTGCTTCGGCCTCAAATACATATATATATATATATATATATATATATATATATNAACTATGTTCAATGCACACTTCAAGGTAATCCCGACGCACTTACTCAACTTGTGTGTGCAACACTATTAAATGTGTGCACCCTTTGTTTGATGTGCAACCACACATACTTACCCATGTGCAGAGAACAATATCACATGTACACACACTTTCTTTGTTAACAATCCTCGTGCACTACTCACGTGTGAGAAAAACCAAAACTTGGTGTCAATGACTCACCAGTCTATATGTACATTTACATTTACAATTGGTACCAATGAATGACCAACCTATATGTACAATTAAAAATGGGGTTCATATCAGGGACATTACATGTAATCTCCTTGTGTTTTTTTATTAAGATGATTCCAACCTTCTCCATAGGAAATTCTAATTTGATGGGTTAACTAGCCTAAATTTGCCTCCTTTCCTTTAAAAATCATCCTATTTTTGGTTAACCACACTCCCCATAATACATAACATGGTAGTGTTTTGTGAGATGTAATAGATCTATCTATTATCTAGGATTCAAAGCATTCCATCAAAGATAATTTATCACAGATATTTTGGAGTTTATATCTTGTGACACCTTCTTCTAGACTACTTTAGTAAATGTGCAATTTACAAAGAGATAATCCACAGTCTCACTTGCACCCTTACATAGGATGCACCATCTAGGCTCTATTTAGTTCATTTTTTTACCCTTTTCTCAAGTTAGTATCTTATTGGCTGGAACAAGCCAAAGGACGATTTTATTTTTTAGAGGACTTTCCAATTTCCAAACCACTCTCCATCACCATGGTCTCTCTTCTCTTAGATATTCTCCAACTTTAGCTTTATAACTAAATTTATCTGTAAGAACCCTTATCGCTTTATTTCTTGTCCACTTTAACTCATCATCTCATTCCTTAAGGAAAATGACATTGTTATTTAGGATATTTGTATATTGTGTCCACTCTATTGCATGGTCATCATGTGGTTCCAAGACTTATTATTTTTTCCAACATTGTATCCCAACTCCTTGATCCAAATTTCTAGAAGCATCATCCAACCTTGTAATTCCTTTGACATGG
Source organism: Picea mariana (assembly GCA_032191745.1). Lineage (NCBI taxonomy): Eukaryota > Viridiplantae > Streptophyta > Pinopsida > Pinales > Pinaceae > Picea > Picea mariana. The sequence goes on along the minus strand of JASDQU010739211.1, from coordinate 52,616 downwards.
AGAGTTCCAAGAAGTGGATCTAATAGCATATGATTTCCAGTAAAACTAATCCATGGATCCTCATTTATTTTCAATTTGTTTCTTCACCCAATTCTCCAAGCAGCCCAATTAACCAAAATATAAAAAGATTTAACTAAACCTTTCCACACATTTGATGCTCCTTTAAAACACTTTCTCTCTTGTGTTATCTAGTTCTTTGGATCTCTATTCTTTAAATACTTTTCCTTCATCACATTTCCCAATAAACTTTTATTGAATACAAGTTTCCAAAGTATTTTTCATTGCTAAGTCTTTAATAAAGACATAAAGGTTTTTTAGACCCTGCCCTCCGTATCCTTTGGTTTGGACATCCTTGACCATTTGTCAAGGGGAATAGCTTCGTCTTCTCTTTTGATAGTCCAAAGGAAGTTGAAACACTTTTTTCTTATATTATCCAATAAATGTTTTGTCATATGAGAAATAGATAACTAGTATATAGGTATGCTTTATAATATTGACTTAACGAGAACTAACCTATTGTTGATGGAAAAAATTGATCACCTAGATTTCCCTCTCTTGGAATAATATAAAAAAAATTCATATCAGAAGAAGGAAACTTTGAAATATTATTAATTCATAGCATATCCCTCAATATAAGATTCATAACACATTTTACGGATTAAAAATATGAGTATGTATGCTCAAGATATCCATGTTTTTGTTCAATTTCCGAGACAACGCTTTTCCATTTGCAAGATAGTTAATTTTTATCGGAACTAAGATTTTCTTGGAACCTCGATTAGATTCTTGGAACCACAATTAGTCTCATATTATTTGCAGGATCACTCACCCCATTTCCCTTAGTCATATATCTTGCTTTGGTGTGGACCTACTCACCCTTCCTCCATACATCTTTAGGTCTACAAGTCAGTAGTCCCACATTCTACAGAATGACCCTATCACTTCCATTACCCACACAATGGCCTTGTCCCATACTTACCCATTTTTCCTTCTTTCTACTCTACTCTCCATCCTCACTATTCTTCATACTTAACCATTTCCACATTTAACCATTTCCATACTTAGCCTGTTTTCATTTTCATTATCCACTTCATTCATTTTCATAATATCGAACACTTAGTCATTTTCATAATTCATTTCCACATTATTTTCATAAACCATTTTATTTTTCCATTTACCATTTTCCATTTCCATTTCCATTTTCCATTTTACTTTTCCTATTTCCCTTTTCCATGTTCTATATTTTCACAATTTCTACTTTCATTTCCATAATTCATTTCCATTTTCCCATAATTCATTTCCATTTTCTAGTTCATTCTTGTAATTCATTTACATTTTCATTTTTAAATTTTTCCATTATTTTTTTTGCTCATATTTCATATTTCATTTCCATTTTCTTATTTTCACTTACCATGTTTCACATAACTCCATTATATACCCATCCCTTACTCTTCCTCATATCCATGTTCCTAGCATACATCCACACCATCCCTTTTTCACCTCATACTTAATCATTTTTACAAGTTTCTATCCTCTCACCTACCTCCTTTACCTAGGAAACTTTACAAACCCTACATTTAATTTTTTAATAGTATCTCCTATCCTAAGTTTCTTCCCCCTTTTCATGGACCTACCAATACTGGGACATGTGGTGGTGACATGGACACATTCTCAAATGACATGTGGCAGTGAGGTGGACCAATATCATAATGACATGTGGCGGTGGAATGGACCAACCCATGGGTGACACATGGAGATGACGTGTGAACTGGCCGAGTTATGATTGGTCTATGACTTGATGATGACTGGGTCATCAAAATTTAATTCATGAAATTTTCCTGAGGCACCAGAGCTACACCAAAGTCTTTATAGTATTCTTTGTTCCACATGAGTACTATGGTAAATGTTTCATTATAAACACTTAAACAATATTGACCAAAATTCACGTGTGATATCATTTTAAAGGAAAAGGTCGAAATTTTAATGGACTGGAAGAAATTGGATCAAAGGCTAAGATTAACCCCTGAGCTAGATGAACGGTTGTTGAGCGGTGAATTTTTTGACGCCATAACTCAAGGTGTGGGTGTCTGTTTGGGGAAACTATACCTTGTTGGAAAGGTATTTCAATGAGGAAGATGTTGGAATAGGTTTCAAGAGACGGAATTGCCCATATTTTTCTCATAAATTGAAAAAACAATCAACAACATTTTTATGCCTTGCTGATAAATATGTTTGATACCTCAAATTCCCAAGCTTATAACTTAAGATCCAGAACTCCAAATTTCACTCAGGAGGACCCGTTGGATAGATGAGATGATGAATATTGCATATGGAATGTTTTTAATTTTTGAAATGGAAAATATATTACTCAGAAAATTAAAACATATTCTTCTTTTGTTAAAAGAAGCCAAATTGAAAATTTTAAAATAAACTTTATTAAAGGAATAAGTGGGTGCACTAATTTTAATGAAATAAATAAATAAATTAGAATTCAATAAATTAAATAAGAAACTTGGTTTAGTCTAAATAGGTATCATGGAAATTTCTATAAAGGAAAACCCTATCTACTTCAAGAATAGTGAGAGCAATTATGCCACCTCAACCTCAACATGTACTTATAAATGAGCCAGCTACAAGAAAGTGAAGGTTATGATATTTTTACATCACAGTGAGTAGAACATAACTCTATCATTTTATTTTTTTTGTCAATCCATTTTATGCTCCAATATTTTTTCATCGTTCCTTTATCTTCTTGGTATTCTATGGGATTTAGGTTGATTCTTGTTATCCTTCCCTTATATTCTAGGTCTTTTCATTCTTTGTTCTGTGAGAGACAAATTTCAGTCCTCTTCAAAGGGCAAATTCATTTTATTTTCTTTAAAGAAATTTACCTTTGTATTTAAAGAATTTTTATTATTTTTGAGCCTCTGAGAGAGCTACTTGGGATATTGCGTTGTTGTATTCTGAATAAATTTGACCAAAATCTTGAGTTACCTGAAGTTCTATCTATTAAAATAGTTTTGGTTCTTTACTGAAATATAATTTAAAGCTCTCTTTTATTTGCGGTCCACTTCCATGTTCTCTCTATTTGTGGTATTGTTAAATGTTCCGATGAATGATGTAATGGAAATATCAATCCTTTATATTATGTATGCATCTTATCTATTCACATTGTAGATATTACACATATGAGTTTATTTAACACATGGTGTTTTTTCCCTTGAATATAAATGTAAATATTAAGCCTGGTCTTTATAAGAATTTGTTTTTTTCTTCATTTTATTTTCTTGGAATCATAAGAACAAGAGTAGTACCACCTCTCTAAAAACATATGGGGATTCTTATCCTCATGATATTGACCTTAAGACTGTAAAACAATCTTTTAGATCAACACCGACCTCCTTGAGACAACCACTTGTGACACTAGCATGCGATTCTATCTTTGATTTTTTATTCACCAAGGTCACTTTGCATATTTGTAGTCATTAGGATTTAAGTGAAAACCTAAATACATAACTCCTTTATTAAAAGGTTATTTTTTCACACGAAATAACTATGTTATTCGCCTTTCCAACCCTTCGGTCATGCCATTAAATAGAATGCTAGATTTATTCATGTTTATATGTGACATCCCCAAAAATAAAAGTTTTTTTTTTTTAAATTTAATGTGTTGGGAAATTATTCTGTTTTTAGTAAATTCGAATTTGGAAAATTTTTGCCATTTATGGCAATTTTGAATTTCGAATTTAATAATTGTAATTAATTATTATGACTGTTGGGCCAAGATCTTATTTGACCCAACTAACTATTTGACTCTGACACTTGTATGAAAACATAATATTTTATATTGATTGCAGGAGGACAAATGGAACAACCATGTTAAAATCAACTGAACATGACTCCATGAGTGGGGAACATGTTGGAACTATCTCTGGGTTAATTGTTACAAGTGGAAAATCAGAGATTTGGCCATTAGAAGCCCTTGAAAATCATGGATTTAGAAAGATGTGAAAATTCCCAAGTGAGGGAAAAAGACCTGGGCAAAAAGATTTGGATGGATAAATAGCATATGTGAGGAGGCAGGACGCTGCCAAGTATGCTGGGAGAGAGAGACTAATGATTTTTCCTTACTGTTATGAAAACTACTGAATGAGTGTGAGGCAAGAGGAATGGGATGGAATTGAAGGACATTGTTGAGGAAGAGTTTCCAAGTTCACCCTCATGAATTCATGGTGAGGCTAGGGGGTGAAATGGGCAAGTGATTTTGACTGCCCTATTCTACGGTTGGGAGGAACGTGGTTGTTCACTTTGCCTTTCTACGAATTGGTTCAGATATGTATCCTTTCCCTCTCTGCGTGAATGATCTTATATCTGTTATGATGTATTTATTAAATCTGAATCGAATTATTTCTCATTTCTGTTGAATGATTTAGTCATAGTTGTAGTGTGACTATCAAATTCAGTATGGATTTACTAATCCTAGGCGAAATTTTCCCAAATGAATGATGTATGAATCTAATAGTATACCTTATGAATCTAATGTTGAGCATCGTTTATGGTTGAGTTAAAGTCTGAATGAATACTAGAGTTGTTTTTTTCAGTAGTTAGGACAAATCGGGGTTGTTATATTTCTGTAAGTCTTTATACCTTCGTAGGTCATTATTTTTGCTGTAAGAATTTATACACAGGGTTCGGTTTGAATTTTTTAATTATATACCTATGAATCCGAAAGTAAACAGGATCAAGGTCAAACATATATACACATATATTCTTATGTATTACCACTGGAACTAAACTGTACGCATTAAAATGGAAAATAAACCTTTACAGCAGTGCGAATTAGAAATGACATCATGCATTTATCAAGTCTCAGTAAACGCATCCTGAATTTGAAAGTGCAAACTAATACCAACAAGATAGAATTACCCTACACAGTAAAAGCATTCAAAAGATAGACATGAACATATATTTGTAATTCTGTACATATCGATTTATATATATGTAAATAAGTAAGCATCCACAGGGTCATATCTTAGCACTTGACTTGGATAAACCTCAATCCTAAAATCTTTTCAGCAGTAAAGAAAAATAGGAACGCTATAGACTCATTGAGGTAAGACGAAATGTTTGAGTAAAAGAAAGAAAATCGTTTTAAGAAAACAATCCTTCATATTATAGATAATCCCTCTAAAACTTTTTATAACTCTAAAATTCGAATTACACAAAGATTTAAAGAAAAACTGAAACGATGACCTTAATGACCAAGTACCAGTCTAAGATTCATCCAAACAGTGAAATGATTTGATTAATACAATAGCCATTATAGTGTTCAGTTAAACCATAAAGTAATTCTTGTAGGGAAACCTTCAAATTATCATTACTCAGGACTTCTGAACCTAAACTTAAGATTACAGTTGGAAATTTTCCCTCTTTCCAAGCCATTATGGGAAACCAAGCGCCTTTATCGAATGCCTACAAACTAAAATTTGTAACCCTATTTGCTGGGTCTCCTGAGTGGTTAACAAAAAAAGGAACTGGAATACATTTTATATCATAGATGAAGGAGAGATCTAAAGTCCTTGCATGTACAAAATCCTGGAAGAGTTATCAACCACGAAAATCAGTGAATTATTTACAAGAAACAAGAGAACACCAACAGAGTGATAATTATTATTAAAGGAATATACCAGAGAACACTTAACTTCTGATTCGGTGGTCTCGCCCTTTTCTTTCCTTGTCACTTGTCTTCTAGATGGATATCTGAGCCGTGGGAAAAGTGCACAACAAATCTTTGATGGGTCCTCACATAAGCAAAGCCCATCATTAGCGACTATACCAGTACTGTGAACGAAAACAATTATAATGGAACAAAAGTACAATTACATTAAACAACAAGTTTAAAAATAGTAAAATAGATGACGACATTGGCTTCCATAATACATAGACAAGTATAAGTTGAGTTGTGACGAAGATAGGTTTCGAACCGAGACCTTACCCCAATGTTGGACTCTAAAACCCTCCCCAAAATCAATACTATAGAGAGTAATGAGAATAAGCAGTCATCACAAGGCCTGTCAGGACTAGACCCCTATGAGGTTTCCTTGCAATAGTTAGCATCACCAATACAAGAAAATTGTTGATGTAAACCTTTTTATTCGACGAAAGAAGTACCCTTTTAAAATACTCACAGAACCCCTTTTTCAAAAGACACATACCGTAAGGAATTTTTCCAAGAACTAAGCGTGAACAGTTTAAGTAGGATTTGAATTCATAATAATAATTAATGGCTATGGGTTCCATTGAGAAGACAGTTCAGGGTCTGAATGTAATGTTGACGGAAGAACTCAAACCTTATGAAGGAAAGATTGAGAGAGAAAGAATTATCAAACACAGAGTACCCTAACCCTTTTAACATGAAAACTCGCATGTATCCGATCCTGGTCTCATCTGATAACCACCAGGTAAGAGCGTGAAGTGGTGTAACCTTGGGCATATCGAAAACCTAAACTAATTACTAGAAGGCTAAACCGACAAGTCTCTAGACTTTGAGAGCAAGGAGACAGAGTGTCGAAACTCTTGGTATACTGAAGAAAAATACATTAAACTTTGGGATAAGAACTACAAGCAAAATAACCTTCCCTGATTCGAAAAGCTAGACCTCTACGCCTCTAGTTTAAGGTTACAATAGCATAATGAAGAAACTTACTAGGGAAATGGGCCTGGTCGACCAAAATGCTGAATAATGACCTCCAGTGTACATTTTTTCCCTCATCCAAAAGAACCACACACAAAGTCGATGTTGTTTTTTCTAAGATTCACAATGATGAGGAAGGAGCTTGCCTAAACCCTAAGTGGAGGGTGTACTATTGGAGTAAATGTCGGAGGACATTGGGCCATGTGCTAGGACAGAGCGGGCACGACAGGATTAAGGAAAGTCAGGTGGGAGAGCCATCGAGACTGGTGCGTGCAGGACCCATATTAAACACAGGAACAGAGCCTTAATTCCTTTCTGATAGATATATCTCCTTCCCTTAGCAACCAAGATACGAGATTAATGACAGTCACTTCGTGACTTTCCAGTTGGAACTAGTCAATCGCTAACTAATTCATTCAGTTAGCTTACCTTTCCATCCTCTTTATCTGTGGAACGACTTTTGCTTATGAGTTAGTTGCATAGGAAAATTGTGTGAGAATTTCCTGATTTAAACCTTAAGTCGGATGACTAAAAATGTATTCACCATGACTAAGCCTTAAGGGAAATCTGTTTCAGCGACTCAGACAATGACAAAATAACATCACTAAACATGACTCAATACGAGTTATACTAAGTTCATAACTCTCGATGTTCACACAATTTTAATGGATAGGCTATTATGACAGGGCAATGATATAAACTTGCGCGTAACATGAAGAATCCTAATGTATATCGTATACAGGTGGGTATATGTATAAGTATTAATAAGATTTATAAAAGAAATATATGTGACAACCCATCATATAAAGTATGATATTGGTTTAGCATAGTATTATCCTCCTATGACACGTATGACGTCAATTTATAATTAGGGTAAACTTTAAATATCATGTCCTACAATTTTATTAAACGAAAGTTGGAGATTAATGTACCTTTATAAAAAAAAAAATTATGTCAAATTAGAGGTATATTACATATAACCATCCTCGTTGCTTTGTTGTAGGTATCTAAAGTGATTTTGAACTAGTTCAATTCCCTTTATTAACTCTCTAAAAAAAAAAAAAACAATATGTGACAAACAATAAATGAGAAACACCAATGGGACTTGCAATATTTATTCCCTTGATAAAAACTTCTGTTTTAAATTCTACTAACAATATGCTTAAATACTCTATTACTAAATAAAAAAAAAGTGAGAAGGAGCACCATTTCCTAAAACCCCTTAAGCCTTGAAGAAGCCTCAGGGAGAATCATTTATGAGAAGCCTCGGGGAGAACAATTTATGAGAACAACAACATTGGTTGATTCTAAACGCCCCAAAATCCAATTAACAAGTTGAAGATTCAATCTTGTTTGTAAAAAAAACAATCCTAGAAACAACTAGTTAATTTTGTCACAAGCATTTGAAAGATCAATTTCCATAACCACCTTAGGCTTTTTCTAGATTTTATTGAATGAATACCCTCTTGTTGAGTCAATCCAAGTTTTTCTTCCAGAATGACATTAGACAGAATATAATTTAGTGTATTCGCAACTATCTTTGAAACTATATTATTTTCAATTATCTTTCTCACTAGATATAATTTTATTAAAATAAATACAATATTATGAAAATTTATATATACAATTTTATAAAAACATAATAATTATATATTTTAGGTTAATTTAAAAATTTTCCTTTAAGATATTTAATTAATTTTTCATAAATTTTTAATGTTTTTTGAAATTAAATCAAAATATAACATTTTTACTTTCTTTAATAAAATTAATTACTATATTAAAATAAATATACATTTTATAAACTTAAAATGTTATTGTAAAATAATTTGAATTTATGTATTATACATTGAAAGAGAAGCCATACTTATAGATTGAATACAGAGAATGTTTTTCAATTAAAAGTTATACTTATAGATTAAATAGAGAGAATACTATTCTTTCAATTATTTTTTTTCTCAAATACATTTTAAAAATTAAATTTCTTTATAACTAGAGAGAATACTATTCAAATTTTTTTTCAAATAAATTTTAAATGTCAAAATATTAAAACATAATAGATAATTATTTTTTAAATTGTTAAATATAATATTTGAAGAAAAATATGTTTAAATGAAAATACTTTTATTTCAAATAATTAAATAATCTAAATATCAATAATTTTTTATTTTTTTTTTATATAATGGAAATAAATTTATAAATAATTTTATGATGTAAATAGGTAATAATATTAACTTTAATGTATTTTTAAAATTCATTTTTAAAAATTTTGTAATTAAAAAAAAATTGTATTTATTTATGTACAAACTAGCAACAATCACTTTATAAAAGTCCTCGTCATTAGTTTGGAAAGGTGAAAAATGACTGATAAATTTATATCAACCACTTTTATAAAGTGGTTGGTGCTAGTTCACAACCAACATGTCCTAGAAAAGGCCATTAATATATTAAGACATAATCAATATATTAATTAAATATTACACTTATGTAATAATATATAATAATAATATTATTATATCAATATAAATTAATGATCTATTAATACGTTAATGTAATGTATTAATGTAATATATAATAAAAATGTATAACTTAAAGTACTAATAGTAATATATTAAACTATTAATACATTAATAATGTATTAAAACATTAAAGTAATAATGTATTAATACATTGTATAAATAAGATATATTTACATGAATATATGGAAATCCTAAATGCATTATTAAAGTATTAATATATCATTAAATTAATACATTAATAAAATAGTATTACATAACAAAGTATTAATAATGTAATGCATAAAATAAAGTATTAATTAACATTATTGTATGGTGTACAAATATCAATTAATTGATATATTAATAATGTAAGATATTAATTAATTTATACATTAAAAAACCAACACATTAATAAAATAGTAATACATTAACTTAGATAACATTAGTAATACATTATTAAACTATTAATACATTAATAATAATAATAATAATAATAATAATCTATTTTTAAGGTCACGGTCAAGCTAGCACACCAAATTGGTGTATGAGGCCCCTTTGTTTGTGGGACAAGGGACCCCCTTCCGCCCAACGATTTGACTGGTAAAGTCTACGAAGGTATACATACCATGCCCCCCTCTGGATTTGAACCTGTGACCTCTTAAGAGGAAACACATGTTCTTAACCATTAGGCCCACTCAGGCTGTAAAAATTAAATATTAATACATTAATACATTAAAGTAATAGTATTAATATTAATGTTTTAATATATTAATACATTGTATAGAATATTCCATTAAAGTAATACATTAATGCATATTACTAATTAAATTAATAATGTATAATGTAATTTATAAATTAAAGTACTAATACATTAATATAGCATACTAATACATTAATAATGCATTAAAACATTAAAGTAATAATGTATTAATACATTAAAGTAATATATTAATACATTGTATAAATAAGATAGATTTTCCCACACATGAATATATGAAAATCCTAAATGCATTATTAAAGTATTAATATACCATTAACTTAATATACCATTAACTTAATACATTAATAAAGTAGTAATACATAACAAAGTATTAATAATGTAATGTATAAAATAAAGTATTAATCAACATTAATGTATAATGTACAAGGTATTATTCAATTGATATATTAATAATGTAAAATGTTAATTAATTTATACATTAAAAAACCAATACATTAATAAAATAGTAATACATTGACCTAAATAACATTAGTAATAAATTATTAAAGTAATAATACATTACTATAATGTAAAAATTAAATAATAAGAAATTATTAAAGTAATACATTTATACATTAAAGTAATAGTATTAATATTAATGTTTTAATGTATTAATACATTAATATTGTATTAATACATTATATAAAATATTTCATTAACTGAATAGATTAATGCATATTAAAGTATTAGTACACTTATTAAAAATAGTTATGGTTGACTCTGACTCACTATGGTTAACCACTACCATGATTTCTTATAGTCATGATTTATATTATAACATATTACAAGTAATATGTTATAATATACCATATTACTTGTAATATGTTAGAATATAACCTATTACAAGTAATATGTTATAATATAGCATATTACTTGTAATTAATGACATTATTACATGAATGTATGCTATAATCTATTAATTTAATACATTAATACATTTTTAAAGTATTAATACATTATTACATAAATGTAAGGTATAAATTAGTGTATTAACGATGATTAATGTATAATGTAAAGTATTAATGAATTGATACATTAATCATGTAATGTATGAATTATTTAAAACACTTACACAATATTAATTAATAGAATGCTAAAGTATTAATACAATATTAAAATAATACATTATTAAAGTAATACCATAAAGAATGCATTTCATACATTAATAAATACATTACTAAAGTATTAATGCATTAAAACATTAATAAAGTATTAATAAGGTGATAAATTTACCTTAATACATTAATATAATAGTAATACATTTACCTTAATGATGTTAGTAATACATTGTTAAAATATTAATACAATAATAATACATTATTTCATATAATGTAAAAATTAAAGTATTGATACATTAATTTATAATGTAACATGTTAAATTATTAATACATTATTAAAGTATTAATACATTAAGTGAAAATGACCATGGTTAACTTTGGTAGACCTTGGTTGACTTTGAGAAGGAAACGTTACTAAGGTTGATTATGGTTTCCCTTCACCACAGTTGACTGTGGTTGAACATGACCATGGTTGATTGTGGTTGATCAGGTTTTGTTATGGTTGACCATGCCCATGAATAAACTTTGTTGACCATGTGGATCTGATTATGGTGGGCCATGTTGATTATGTTTAACCATAGTTTACTATGACACTAGTCCATTGAAATGCTAATCATGTTTTGTTCATCACATTGTGATATCAGGTTTTGTTTGTCACATTGTGACATTAGCTTTTGTTTGTCACATGACATCTTAAAATTATGGTCATCAAATCATGATGAAGGGCTTTTGTTTGTCACATCATGATGTTGGAATAGGTTTGTCACAGTCCAACAATGGGTTATCTTCATCCCATTTTCATGTTGGGAAATGTTCGTCTCATTGAAATGTTGGTCTATGTTTGTCACATTGACACATTCGATTGTGTACATCACATTGTGACAATGGGTTGTGTTAGTCCCATTGCAACACTTGGAAATGTCTATCACAATACAACATTAGCATATGTTAGTCACATTGGAATGTGAGGATATGTTTGTCACATAGAAACAAAAGGGGTATGTTCGTCACATTGTGATGTACGTTTATGTTCGTCACATTGCCATGAAATGATTATGTTCATCACATTGCAAGGACAAGGCTATGTTTTTCACATTGCGATGTTACTATGTTTGGTAGATTGCAATGTTACTATATTCAAAAAAATTCGACATTTGAAAATGTTTAACACATTGCAACCTTGGGATATGTGCGTCACAATGCAAAGTGAGGTAATGTTCGTCACAATGGGATGACAGGGCGATGCAGGACACATTACAACGTCTGGAAATGACTTTCACAATTTGATGTCAGGATATGTGTGTCACATAGGAACGTGAGGATATGTTCTTCACATTGCAACGACATGGTTATGCTCATCACATTGTGATGTTACTATTTTTTGTAGATTGCAACATTACTATGTTCGACACATTGCAACGTTGCTATTTTTGGTAGATTGCCATGTAACTATGTTCAACACATTGCGACGTTTGGAAATGTTTGTCACATTGTGATGTCAAGATATGTGTATTACATTGTAACATGAGGAAATGTTTGTCACATTGTGAAGATAGGGTGATGTGCGACACATTGCGACCTTTATTAATGTTCGTCACATTGCGACATCTGGAAATGTTTGTCATAATTCAACGTTAGGATATGTGCATCACATTGAAACATGAGGATGTGTTTGCTACATTGTGATGAAAGGGCTATGTTCATGACGTTGTGGCATTCATTTATGTTTATCACATTGCAACACTGGGGCTATGTTCGTCACAATGTGACATTACGATGTTTGGTAGATTACAACGTTAGTATGTTTGACACATTGTGACGTTTTAAAATTGTTTTCACATTGTGACGTCGAGATATGTAGATCACATTACAACATGAGGAAATGTTGATGTTTCTGATATTGCAACATTATTGTTACTATCCACATTATGATGGCATGGCTATGTTCATCACATTGTGACGTCAGTTTATGTTCGTAACATTGCGACGTTACTATTTTCAGCAGTTTGTAACATTACTATGTTCGTCAGAGTGCAACGTTAATGTGTTTGTCACTGTGAAACATTACTAAGTTCTACACATTGCAACATTACTATGTTCATCATGTTGTAACGTCTAGTTTTTTTCGGGAGATTGCAATGTTGGGGAATGTTCATTGCATGAGAAGGTTGGTTTTTGTTTGATATGTTAATATAATGAATTTCTGGCAAAGTTTATATATATAATGGAGTTTTTCCTTTCTGAAAAATATAGGAACATTGAACTAATGTGATATATTACAAAGAAGGAAATTTATATTATATAGAAGGAAATTTAGAATCATATTTTTTCTAAGGACATTGATAAAATATGATCTTGAATTGTAAAATCTATTCCTTACAAATAAACATATATAAAATTAGAATATGCATTTATGCATTGGTCTTAATAGTGTTGCAAACTAGAATATGCATTTATGCAAATTAGAATATGCATTTTTTTATACGAAAATTTGTCATAAATATATGAAAGATATTTATATCATTTGGCAAATTTAAAATTTTTTAATGTCATATATTTTGTATGGTAATATTTTGACTATTATGGTAATATATATATTTTGTATGGTAATATTTTGACTATTATGGTAATATATATTTTTTGTATGGTAATATTTTGACTATTATGGTAATATATATATTTTGACTATTATGTATATATTTTGACTATTATTTTAAAAAATTGATTTAAACATAAATCAACAAAATAAACAAAATAATCATTTATAAGAGGTGCAAAAACAAAAATATACATAATTATAATAATTATATTTATAAAAATACATAATTATAGAGTTTTTGTTATGAAAAATTAAAGTTTATAAATAAAAAAACCATATTTTTTCTTATCATAACAAACATTACTTCTTTTTATCATAAAAATAAATCTGAGCTCCTAAATGTTTCTCATAGAACAAACCCTAATTTTTGAAAACTCGACTCAAATGTTCACAACACCCTAACTCAAATATTTCACCTCAATTAACTATAGCTAACAACCATATACATGTATTATTAATGGAGTTCTACATTAATAATATTAACCTAATTAAATCAATTTAATTGAAGAAATACAATTTTTTTTATCAATATACCTAGGGAAGGATTTTCCTTGTGAAAACATTGTTTTTCGATCCTCAAGTAAGAATTACTTACAACTCTTTTCTAATTGTGTTTTTGTTTTAATCATCTCTTTATGTTATGATTGATTTTCTAATTATATTTTTTTCTTAATATCATTGGTGTATATTAAGATTGAGGTTATCTTTTACTTTGTAACAAACCCTATTTTTACTTAAGTGGATTAATAAATCTCCCAAAGAAAAAATCTTTCCAAAAAAAAATGTTTACATCTCAATTTCGAAATCAATTTCGAAAAAGAATGAAGCTTATTTGAATATTTTCAAATAAAAAAGTTAAGATTTCAATGCAAAAGTCAATGTATGAAAATATATATTAACATATTTCGATCAAATCAACATACTTAGAGAAAGAAAAGCTAATTAAGGAAGAAAACTATGTTTTTTTATATATTTATTGAAAAAATAAATTGAAGCTCTTGCATTTTGATATCTGGGGAAGATAAAATAGAGGAACACTGCAAAAAGTGGTGATTCATTAAAAAAAATAATTAAAAATGTCTGGGGTTTTAATTTTTTTTTCCCGGGAATTCTATAGAGTTAAAATATTGATTTTACTCCTGCGTAGACACATGGTTACTCTATTTACATCTTCAATACATATAAAGAGAAGCAATTCCCCTCTATGCAGATCAAAATATATAAAGAGAAGCAATTCAATTCCACCCCAACAATATGTTCAATGTAAATTCTTGGATGCAGTTCTGATTGCTGCCCGGGTATTTTGAAGTTTCAAAACCCTCAGAGCCGTTGTTGAGAACCTTCCATTCATTAAGATATTGATGGTCTTCTGAATCTTATACACTTTCCACATAGTTCCCATAGCATGTCCCCCAACCACAAGCGTGTCATGTGTCATCTCCACAACAACCTCCCCAAAACTGCACTCAAATGAAGTTCATATTTACAATTTCAATCTGCACACATATAAACACTTCTAGTCCAGCAAAGTATACATACAAAATCTGAAACGAAGTACCCGTGTGAAATAATTTCAACTGCAACCTCAGAGGTGGTTGATAGAGCATCCTTCCCTGCTAATTCAACAGCTTCTAAAACTTGATCTGAAATTCAAGACTCGATTATTATCATATCAATTATTTACAACATTTATTTAGAACTATTTCATGCCAGTGGGAGAGACAGTTTCGTACTGAAAGCATCCAAGGAAGCAAGAAGAACATCTGCAGGTAACATGCGGAAGAACTTCTGGCCAGCCTCGGATTCAAGCATCGGAGAAGTCATGACACCGGTTATCGTGATCAACTCCGCCGACACATTCGTGGTCAGATTTTATGTCATCCTTTACAACGTTTTCACGCTACATACATAATATATCCATGGCAACACAAAATTCAATTAAAGAAGTAATTTTTATTCCCATTCACCTTCGATTTTCTATCTTTCTACGAGGATTGATCTTCGCATGATTGGTCTTTTTATTTTCATGATGAGCTAAGATGACGATTTTTCTCACTCGTCTTTGGACGAATTCGCCGCCTTTCTTCACCTGAGCAGTATAAGCGTTGTTTCAAAGGAATAAGCCCTTTATGATCTTCCTCGATTTCGAAGCAATGACATTCCCCACCACACTTTTATAGTCTTCCACCCTATGTAATCCAATATCAAACATGACTCTGTAATCCAATATCAAACACGAGGAAAGACAGAAAATAAAATGCTCATCCAATATGATAGGTGGGTCGATGATCCAATATCAAACGTGCAAACAACTAAGAAAATGCAGGGTAGAAAATGAAACGCACATACAACTGAGGAAATTTACTATAGCATGGAAACAAAATCTTCCATAGTATGGAAACGTGGTCTGTCTATGTGATACCTATAATCCCTAAAAATGAAGTTGAAGTAGTGCCAGCTAATAATCCAAATGTGGTAATCCCAAAGGTTAATCATTTAAATGTGGAAATCATATAATGCTATAGTACTATCTTAATATGATTAGGTAAATGTTAAAAAGTAAACAGGTTAATGGATGCATTCAAAAATACAAGAAAGTTATAAAGAGTAAATCACATTCATTGATTTGTGAGGACGACTAAGAATATGTCAGCGTCTTCAATTGTTAGCCATGAGATTAGAATTTTAGATTAAAGGGTAATTAATTGTGCCCATTGCCAATACGTGTAGACCTTTCAATGTAATAAGAATAATTAAATAAAAACACTAACAGAATTTTATTAAAAAATATTATGATTAATTTTGAATTGTTTTTGTTATTATAATACAACAAAATTTAGCAGTATTTTAATTGTTCTAAGTTTTGCTTCTTTTTAGAAATTGTTGGATCTGCAAATTTGATTGGTTAGCTATGTAAAATTTGAGTGACCTCGGGTTTTTTTGAGTAGGGTGAATCCATGTCAATGCAATTTAAATAACCAAAAATTGTGATTTCTTGCAAATTTCTATCACCAATTAAATTAAAGAAAAGACTAATGATGATGATGATGATGATGATTAACGTTTACTAAGACCGAATTAGTCTATGGGACCTTAAGAGGGTAAGTGATTACTTTATATTTTTTAGAATTTTGTTTTTTTGCTCGAAAAGCATTAAGAGAAGCTTTCCAAGATCGCCATACTTTTGTTGAGTTAATCGGTTAGGAAGGTTGGTAGTGTGACAATTATTTTGAAGATGAGATGCAATATGGGTATAGGCTGGACAATCTACGGGAAAGTGTTTTTCATATTCAACCTTCTTAGTGTCACAAAGGTGACACACCCTTTCATCCCATGGCGTTTTAGAAATTGACCAATGCCCAGTTTTAGTATGAACTTCGTGAGAATTTGTTCTTATCGTAGCAATGCGTATTTTTTTCTTTGCACTTGGAAAAATAGATAAATAATTTTGATCTTCTAGACTAGGGTTCGTTACATAACCTTGTTTTGTGTCTAAACACACGCCCTTTCGTCTCCTTGGTGCAGGTCTAATAACACCCACAACCTTCCCTTTCGCTCCCCTATGAAATCTCAGAGTATTGGGCGTTAGCTCCTTTTCTGATAAGCCCCCTCTTGATGTGACCATGTGTGATGACCTCACATGACCACACGGTTGCACGCGTGGCCAAAGGTGGTTTGATATAAAACTACTTTTTAGTCGAGAATTCTCCTCGAGCCTCCACATGTCCACCTGCCAAAACCACTATCTGGATTGCGGCTCGCCCTCAACATCTTAAAGTCTGTGAAACTCTTGTCCCCACAATGCTATGAGATTGTTGATCTCCTGATATTGACGATACTGTCATAACTGACGATTCCGATCTATTCTTTCCAAATATATGGACCAGCTCTGTCCCTCCTAAATCAATGGATGTGATCTATTCGTGATTCTGGACTTTGGGGTTTTGAAATATCAAACCCTTCTTTCTTACGTACTTCAATATTTCGGAGTTGATGATTTGCGGACACATGTC
Organism: Picea mariana; assembly: GCA_032191745.1. Lineage (NCBI taxonomy): Eukaryota > Viridiplantae > Streptophyta > Pinopsida > Pinales > Pinaceae > Picea > Picea mariana. The sequence goes on along the minus strand of JASDQU010739211.1, from coordinate 34,997 downwards.
CCTCTTAATCAATGGCCCTTCCTTTACTTTGGATGTTTGGCCTTTCAACTTAGATCAACATTCCCGTGACCCTCTTCTCGATCAATGGTCGATATTGCCTTCGAGTCTCCAGAATTTTGAGATCTTAAATATCAAACTTCACCCTTTTTACCAATGACTTTTATCCGAAGGTTATAATCCACTTACGCGTTTGCACTTGATCTGACGATCGAGAATTACTTCATGTATTTACCCGGAGTGCATGGAAATATGCCACGTCTCTCTTAGATCTGACGACTATGAATTGCTTCGGGTCTTTACCCAGAGCTCACAGATCTATGCCACATCTCCTCTTAATTCTGATGGCTCAGATTCACTTCAGGTGATCTGACGCCTAATATTTACTTTGGATTTCTCGCTCTCCGGACTTCCGGAATCTCAAATCTCAACTGATAAATTCCAATGCAATTTCCCTAGAGCTCGCGATCTGTTGATAAGTGTCCCCTCACAAATCGGTGGCTCTCAAAACTTCGGCTATTCAGACTTAGGTGTTTCAAATCTCAACTGGAAACCCTTGAATGGATTTCCCGAAGCTGCTAATCTGTTGACATGTATCTCTTAGTGATCAACAGTTATGATCCTACCTCAGGCGTTTTACCTCCTCTTTGTCCATAAACTTCCCGCAGCTTTGGATCTTGTGCCACCTGTATTCCTTGATGATCGATGGTCCCAAACTACTTTGGGGCTTCATAAATTTGATAAGTTTTCTCTCCTGCGTGTGCGAAGTGCTAAGGCTCATGCATCTTTCTCTGATCAGATGGTTGTTTATCCTTTGCATTGTGATCCAATGACCAGTGTCACTACTCCTCCTGAGCTTCCGAATTCTTTTGACTTAGAAGATTTCTCAGTTTTCAAAGGTCTCTACCATTGCTCCTCTTATGAGTCGGACTCTTGGATCTCATCAACACTTATAAGAAAATTTATCCCTTCTGAGCTTGATCCTTAAAGGATTTCGACTTCCCACACACTCCTTGCATTCAACTATTTCGATAACTCAATTTGAAGGATTTCTTGAAAAGAAATTATTCTCTCCCTCCTATCCTTCCCCTGTTATGGTTCTTCAACGCTTGGTCGCTTCTTGATGATGTGCACTCCTCGCACCTGGTCTAAGTTTTCTTTGTTCTCTTTGAACTTCTTTGAGTCAACCTGAGACTGATTCAACACACTCCTTGAGTTCAAGATGCACACCTTGCATATGAGTTTAAGAAGAGAAACAATTGAAACTTATCCAGTTTCATCACGAACTCATACAATCAACTTCTCGAACAATCATACATGAACGACATACACAGAATTCACCATTCATTCAATCACACATTTAAATGAACACAAGCCAAGATTTGGAAAAATTATGTATGTTCTATTCATTCATGAAAAAAATTACATACA
>JASDQU010739210.1:189097-208467 GCA_032191745.1 Picea mariana | reverse complement strand
AGAAAAATAATGGTAAGATCAGGCTTTGTGTGTATTTTCTAGATATAAACACAACAAGTGTCAAAGATAATTATCCTCTTTCAAATATGGAAGTCTTGCTTCGACAAGTTACTAGTTTTTCATTAATGTCAATGTTGGATGGATTTTATGGGCACACCAAGTACTCGTCATTGAGGAAGACTAGCCAAATACAACATTTGTCACACCATGGGGAACATTTTTTATGTCCTTATTCCATTTGGGATAAAAAAATGTTGGCGCAGCTTTTTAAAGAGACATGGATCATGTTTTTAATGCTTAATTGGGAAGTTTATGGAAGATTATCAGGATGACTTAACAATTCATTCAATGTTAAGAGAATGGCATTTCAAACATCTCAGACAAGTATTTGAATGTTGCAGAATGTATGGCATATATTTGAATCCAAAAAAGTGTCTATTTTCAATATCAGATAGAAATCTCCTTGGCCATATTGTGAGTAAAGAAGGCATGTACATTGATCCTGAAATAATTAAGGCAATAAATTCCTTGAATCCTTCCACGTCTCAAAAAGGAGTGAAATCTTTCTTTGGAAAGGTAAATTTTGTGTGAATATTTGTTCTATACTATGCTACAATTATAAATCCAATCAAAAAATTATTGACGAAGAATGAGAGGTTTGAATGGATTCTTGAAATTCAAAAGGATTCCACTAACATTAGACATGCAATTACAAATACTTTTGTCCTTGTTAGTCTAGAATTTGACAAAGATGTCATATTATGTTTGTTTTCTTCAAAAGAAACCATTACTTATATACTCACTCAAAATAATCTAAAGGGGGAAGAACTCCCAATTTCCTTTATGAGTAAAAATCTTCATGATTATCAACTAAAATAGTCAACAATATTCATGATTATGACCTGAAATATTAAACAATACAAAAGTAAGCTTAGGCTCTTGTCAAGGCAATTTCTCATTTCAGAACTTATATTCTATCTTCCCATGTAATAGCTTATGTTCCACATAGAATATGATATAGAAATTAAACCCCTCAAAGTTGTAAAAGGATAAGGATTATGCAAGCTAATGACTAGTATCAAAGATGTTAATTCCCCTCACATTATCATACAAAATTCATCTTTAGAAAAATATAAATGGTATAATATAGTATCGTATACTCGAAGACTAGACAATTTCCTATTGAAATGTCTTCTAAATAAATAAGAGCTTTGAAAATGAAGACCAATCAATATGTGTTGGTATTGGGAATCCTCTTTTGAAGAAACCTTGTTGGCATCCTGCTTAGATGTTTAGACCGTTTAAAATACCAACAAATATTAGAATAATTTCACATAGGAATGTGTTTAGACCACTTTTCCCAACAATGACAGCATACAAAAATATCAGAGAAACTTATTATTTTCCAACTTTGTTTAAAGATGCTTATTCGATGACCAGAAAATGTGTTCCATGCCAAACGATTTCTGGAAAGATGAAGAGAGAAACAATACATCTAAAGCTCATGTCGGTAGAAGAACCATTTACACAATGGGGTTTGGATTTAATAGGTCCAATAAACCCAAAATCCATCAAAGGACATTCATACATTATCACCACTACTTATTATTTCACAAAATGGCAGGAAGTTGTGGATCTAAAAACTGTCGATACACAATAACTAATCACCTTTTTGAAAGATAATATTATTTCTAGGTTTGGCATTCATAGAAAACTTATCACAGATAATGGCTCAATGTTTGTTGGTTCTAAATTCACAAAATGTTTTGGAGAGTATGGTATTATGATGGGGTAATCATATAACTATTATCCTCAAGGAAATGGTATGGATGAATCAACCAATAAGACTTTGATCTAGGTCCTTAAAAAGATAGTTTATGAGAATCAAAGAAATTGGCACAAGAAAATGGTGGATTCTCTCTGGTCAAGTTGACTTACTCCAAAGAAAATTACTAAACAAACACATTATACATTGGTATATGGAAAGGAAACTATAATTCCTATACATTTGGAACTGAATGTACTAAAATTGGTAACAGAAATAAAAGACATTGAAGTAGATTCTCCTCTGCAGGCTCGATACAATCAGATAATACAATTAGAAGAGAAAAGAACACAAACTTTTTCATATATAAGGAGAAGCCAAGAAATAGTTAAGAAACATTTTGATCAAAGCACTACCTTTAATATTTTCAAAAAGACCAACTGGTACTACTCTAGAACAAAGAAAAGGAAAAACCATCCTTTCATACTAAATTTTAAGCTCTGTGGATAGGGCCATGTCAAATCGAAAATATTTTGGATTTCAACTCTTATCTATTTAAAAATATGGATGGAAAAATACAAGCATTGTATGTGAATGGGAAATACCTCCAGCACTTCTTCCTCTAGTTTCAATTTTTTTTTTTGTACACAAACCTTTTCTTTTCTTATTTCCCCTTGTACTTATCTTTCAACCTATTTTTATTTTTATTTTGACTGTTAGGTTTTTAACCGAGCATAATAAAATATATTTGCAAGATAAAAATAATGAACACAAGCAACCATACACATAGACACATAATTGTTCTGGAAAACCCCTACGAGGAAAAAGCAACATGATAATAGATTTATTATTAACCTTGAACTAAACCAGCCAAGCCAAGCCATGTGAGATAGCCACCACTCACCTCCAGGACACTTTAAAATGGAGCCTTACAAGCCTTATAAAGTCTTCTTGACATTCATTCTCCGACATACAAAACCATGGGCCATCAATACCATGTTCTCGAAACAGTGTGTTGGGACCTAAACCACTTTGACTCATTCTCGAGTCAAGGTTAACCATAAAATTGATTCCATTTCCCAATGTACCAGACCTTATAGATTCTTAGCAACCCACACGGGGTTACTGTCCCATAGTTGGAGCCAATTGTTGATCAATTTTTTAGTCATCAAAGTTTGAGTCTCTTTATACATTTTTCCCTTTCTTGTATATCCTATACCTAACCATTTTTTCTTTCCTTTCCTTTTGTAGTTTTTGTTAGCCTTACCCATAGTCACTATAACACCAAAAAGCCACAAACCTGCAAGTCTCTAAACATCACACTTAACCATTTTTTTACTTTATTTTTCCATACTTAGTTGTTTTTTTTTTTTTGTCAATGGGAGTCATATTGCAAGGGACGATGTTCCAAAACACCACAACCCCACATTGCGCTCATTCCCAAGTGACCCAATTTTTCCCACAACATACATTTCATTATTTATTTTACTAGGTATATTTTCAAATTTTGGATGAGGAAGTCCCCTACATATGCCCTTCCATATCTCGTAATCTCACAATCCCACAATCATTATTTCTCACTTCTCGTCACTCATTCTGCACCTTCATACTCAAACATTTTCCATATTGTTGGAAATTACGTTGTCATTGATGTCAAATGATGTCATTGATATCACAGGTTGGGGGAAACTGATTGTTGTCAATTAAATGTGGATATTATGTCTCCATGAGATGATAAGCTTTTGCATATTCAATTTTCATTAATGTCACTATTGATTTTTTATGATCATGAGTGAATCCTTGTAAAAATGAAGGCATGTAGACTGTGAAAAATCAATATGAAAGCTAGAAAAATGACCCTGCAAATGATAGGTCCAAGGATTGAACCAAAACATGAATCCCTTGATAGACAAAGGAAAGAAAGAACATGTTTGTGCACAGTTTAGTTTTTGCGAGATATTGCACTAGGTTGTAAACAGGTCAAGACAGGCCTACAAGGGTCGCATCCAGGCATGATAAGAAATAGAAAATGGAAGTCAGAAAAAATGTTTCTTCAAATAAAAGTCCAAATATGTAGAAGAGGTGGCGTGTGTGCGTTGGAGGAATTACGATAGTGAACATCTTATCCAAGATAATTCAAGTTGCATAGGTTTAAATAAAAATGGCAACTGGATGAAATCAAGGAGTAGGTTACACAAGACAATCCCATGGACGAATTTTGTTGCAGAATAATAAACTTGGTAAGAAATATCTCAGTTAACCAAACAAGAAAAATGTTGACAATGATATATCCCACATCCACAAGGAAACACGACTTCAAAGTGTTTATATTTCAAAATCATTTTTATGTAACTTGAAAGTGAATAGAAGATTTATGGAACGATGCAAAATGTGTTAACTTTTGGCATAGAGACTGTGGACCCGGAACAGGATAAATTCTAACTGTTCATATCCATAGATCAATGGTTAAGATCAAATATTGGGTTTCGATACTTGGTGGGCTAGCTCAACCACATCATCATCGTGATAACAACCTCATCAGTGCCACAGGTCTAGTCAGATGAATGCTACCTCAGAAGAAATCCATGTCAACGCCATAACAAGCAGTTCTGGAGATGCCATGAATAATGTCACATGTCAGGACATGTACCAATGCCATATCATCTAGTACATGAAGAATACTTCCACATGGAAGCCACCTCATATGCCACTTTAGCACAAGAGATCTCGAAAATTGACTAAGTATCAAGGCATCATGGAGTGGTGGAGTATCAAGAGTATGTGAAGAAATGGGCACGAACTTGCAGACTCGCAGACTCGTGGTAGGAGTTCTAAAAATCAACTAAGTGTCAATAATTGGTTGGATGAACGAGGTCACAAGAATTGGGCAAGTTCCGCAGACATGCAGACCCGCAGTAAGACTTCGAAGAAAAGGATAAGTATCAAGAATCAGTCGGACAAAGATGTCTCGAAAATGAATAAATGTGGAGATGTCACAGAGTGCGATGAGATCTAAAAATGACTAAGTATAAGGAATCATTTGGACATATGAAGTGAAACATGGAAATGTATTAGACCCGCAGACCAGAAAAAAATCTCAAGAATTGGATAAGTTTCAAGAATCAGTAAGTACCAAGAGATTTTGAATAAATGACTAAGTATCAAGAGTAATCATTCAGATGGAATAGGTCGTCACATGTCGCAGATCGAATGTCCGAGAGGGTGAGAGATCTGGTGGCACATGAGGTCACCACGTATCATAAATTAGATGACCTAGAAGGTGAGATATCTGATGGCTTATAATGTCTCGTAGATCGATCGTGAAATACTTGAAAAGTTTCCAAGTATGTGTGCAAAGTGAGTGCGGCAAAACACAAAGGTGTATTCTAGAGGTCGCAAAAGTATGAAAAGATATGGCTTAGACCCATGGAGAAATTCTTGGAAATGCGTCTAAGTATGGGTGAAAAATGAGTGCGACGGAACTTGAGGGTGTAATTTGGAGGTCATGGAAATTTGATATAAATACAAAATGTGCCTTAAACCTGTTGAAAAATATATATTTTTCTAACCTTAGACTAAAAATAAATTTTATTTTTTTGTTCAAATAAAAACAGCACAAAAATGCACTTGTATAATCACCCAAAATAAAGTCTTTCGATCAATCCAAAGGTTTAAATGTCTTACCAGATTATGGAGCTGCCTTTTTAATTAATGAATCAATCTATTTAAAGTTTTTCTTTTGAAATTTTGGGAGTCAGGATTTCGTGAAATGCGAAGGTTCGATATTGAGCATCCTCGAAGTCCCGATACCCGAACTCATGAAAGTTTTAAATGTTAATTTGGGTTCATTAATGATTAAGTAAGATTAATAAAGAGTAAATCTCGCCGTGACTTGGCAATTCAGGATGCTCTCACATATAAAGGCTTTGAAGTCTTGATACCTGAAACCCTGATTTTTTTAAAAACTAATCGTGATTAATCAAGGGTGTTAAGTCTGATTATAGTTAATTAAAACCCGTCGCGACTTCGTGTTTCGTAAGTCTTAGTTTAAACTGCTTTAAAGATCCCCGAGACCCAAAACGCCAAAACTTGATTAAGTTTTAGGTATGATTAATTAAGGTATTAAATGAGGATTATACTCTAATTAATCTATTGCTCAAAATTAACTTGGATACTTTCAAATTTTGCACTTTTCCGAAGATATCTACCATAAATGACATTAATATCTGATTTAGGGAAATGATTCCAAATACGATCAGATTTTAACGCCAAAATATTTTATTAAAGGAATTAAATGTGTTGTCAGTGAAGGTATATGCATGGTTTGTGCATTTAAGGCAAAAAGGTTTTTTAGTTCTGAATCACTTTCTTGTTTTCTTAGAGATGGATTAGCGAAATAACTAGTTTTTTGCATTCTCATTCTCTGTAATAGGTAACAGAAACTCTGAATTTGATATCATGGCTCCATGGAAAGTGCCTAAAGTAGCTGGTGAAATTTCTAGCCAGAACACAGATGTTATTTATGATACTTCACCCAGAAGTATAACATGTGTTCAACACCATACAATACGAAGTGGTAAACTGTCATGATGACTCAAGCGACAATGAAAAGGATAACTTATCTACCAAATATAAGATTATCGCTCACGAAGAACTGCATAAGATAGCAACCAGGCCGAATTTGTTACCTTACACCGACATGATTAAATGGGCATTGGATCATGTATATATCCCGACTCGAACAATATTCAACTCTCAAAAAGTAGTTGTTGGGTCGTTTTGACCCGAACACATACATGTCATGTATAAATTGTCTGCAACATCAAAGTTTGTTTATAACGCCAGTTTTCTAGAGAATTTTAGTAATAAGGAGTGTGATCAGTTTGGAAAGAGTCTTTTTGTCCTGATAAAAGACTGGTGTTCACGCCCTGAAAAATATAGAGCCGAATCTCACGGAGTATATTCCATCTCATCGCTTGAACCACAATTCATGTATATAGCCATGGTCATGTGTAGAATTTATAGGAAAGAGAACATGACCCATTTCTGCCTACCATGGGTTCTCATTATTCACTCTGTTGCGAAAGGATTTTCCTTTGACTGGGCAAAGATATTGCCAAATAATCTGGCTGGCGAAATCTCAGAATACCAAATGAAGAAAGCCAAAGGGAAACCAGCTCCATTCTTTATATTAGATTATGTTATGGATGTTATCTGCTTCATGACACGTTTCCCGCTGATGAGCTGGAGTTGGACTCCAGACAGTGCAGAACCAATTAATGATTACCATTTGAAGCTCTGGGAAGACAAAGAAAAAGATTTCTTTTATGAAATCTTTAACTGGGTAGTGGTTTCAATGCATATTGTTATATTTGGTCACCCACCGCCAAGAATTTTAGACAATGTCATGTCTATCCTGGGTAAAGTGGCAGACTGGTACATAGAGGAACATTTCTCTTATATCATAGTTTTCGACTACTCGGTCCCGCCATACGCATTACCACAATTTTTACCAGACAGACTGGTGTGCCGTGAAGTTGCAGGACAAATTGTACTCTACGGGATTAGCAAAGAGCTACAAGTCGTGCAGAAAAAAGTATGGCCATCTTTTCCTTTGTCTATTGGTTCATTTTCCTTATTAGATTTTGGTCACTCTAGGGTGGAGGCTACATCTTTAGAAGAGATAAATTTGGTTAGCATTTATTTCAAGAAGCATGACACACAGAGGGTTGTTGGAAACCATATGGCCAGGTGCAATCTTAAAAAATATGAACATGAAGAGTCCCCTCATGAAAAAATGTTCCGAGGGTTAAGATCTTACCAAGAAGTTCTGAGTTGAGTGCAAGATCTGCTACATGGTGAAATGGATGAGTTTTACAATTTCCAAAAACACCGAAGAAGCAGCCTACCCAAAGTATTACAAGGGAAAAGCCTAAAATCTCCAGATACACAACAAGCAGAGACCCAAAATCCAAAAGTTGGAAGCTCTGCCAAACAAGAAACCCTGGAAAATCAGGAGAAAGTTGAGGTCTTGACTCAAAAGGAAAGTATCCCAAAGACGGAGATACTAGACAACCGGGGCAAAGATCAAAAAGAGACAATAATAAGGAACGGAGAAGATAAACCTTCGTCTTCGCCTAAGAAATCAACTACTGAAGAAGCTGGGAAAAAATTGTCCACAAAAATCGGCAACCCCATTGAGGTTGTCACACCATTAAAGTTCACCAGGGGAAACCCTAATACAGAGGCAATATTCATAAGCGATTTCAACAAGTCAAACATGCAAGAGACAACGACAGACAAGAAATCCAACAACTCAAATCTGATCTTGAAGAAGCACACAAGACCGCTCAAGCAAGTCAGGGGCAGGTCATCCAGCAAGAAGAATTAGTAAGGCAGTGGCAAGCTAAATTAAGTTCTACTGAAAGCCAGGTTGTAAACATAGCAGTGTTTCAAGCCCAGGCATTGGAAGTGCATCAGAAGTTGGAAGCAGTACAACAAAGCATGTTTTCTAAGGTAGGGATTATCCAAGATTACTTTTGGGAGATGGGCCAATCATTAGATAATATTGGTTTTAGGGAAAAAGAGGCCACTGCGGCCCAAACCACCTTTCAAAAGGCAAGCGTATCTTCGGCTAGGGAAGAGGTACTAGTAACTCCCAGATTAACTATCACAGAACAAATCAAGGGTGATATCATACTAAAAGCATGGGAGGCCAATATAGCCGAGAATAAGAAAATGGCCAAAGAAATAAAGGAAGATTGTGAAGAGGCTTTTGATTTGCTAGATAAAAAATCACTAGGCATTGGAAAGGACAATTGTGTTGGGGTATTAGGGAAAATCAATGTTATAAAGCATCAACTCGACTTTAAAGAAAGCTTGAATGAAACCCAGATTGAAATTTCATAGTTGAAATAGGTTGGCGTCGCTCAAATGGATAGATGGCTGGTAAATCCAAATCTACAGTTGCAATCAACAAATTTTGAACGTAGAAGGATTGAAGACAAGTTGTCGAAATTACAGAGAAAGTTGTATCTTTTTTAGGCAAAGGATGCGACAGAGCCTTCCATAATTTTAGTACAATTTCTAAGCAGGTGCATCAATTGTCTCGAACCAGGTGAAGGAAGTACTTCAAAGAAATAATGAAGTAATGCATGCATGCTCATTCTGCCAATATGAGAAAGAAATAGAAAGGAAACAAGTGGAACGGTTCAAGTTTCTATTTTGAAACCATTAATATCTAGGAATAAGGAGAATTCCAATCGTCTAGGGTTGGCAACCTTTTGTATAAATATAATTTCAAAATACTTAAAGAAGGATTTTTCCTGGCTGATTGTAATAGAGAGATCTCTCCTTTTCAAGAATTAAGACAAATGCAGACCATAGACTCCATATTTCTTCAACCTTGAGTTATGTGTTCTTTTGTTCTTTCGTATTCCAGCATCTTTATTTATATTTCTTTGATGAATGCTTAATCACAGCTTAGTACAACATCTATTGTGGTTATATGGTTCATTTAGTTATCTGATTGTTTACAGATTTTCCTCTGTGTTGGCTATTAGAAAATAAAAGACCTGTGAATTAGTTGGATTACCACGTTTTATGCTTCATTAAAGGTTTCACATCCATTTTTCTTCTTCTTTATCATAGTGATATTCTTCTGTGATTGATGCCTCACTTTGTTAACAACTTTATGTTTTTATTTCATCACATTCATTATTTTCAAAGTTGACTCAGACACGAAAAACAACCTATGAATTGTTATACTATTAATTCAATTTCAGGAATTTTTCTCATATAATTGAAGACAAGAAAAAGTAAACATAAAAACAACAGATCATTTAATTTTCTTTCCTCCATGACTATACCTATGGCAAGATAGCCTAATATAGAACCCAGTCTCACAGATTAGACTAGCATCGCTTTAACCTTGTTTAATACCATCTTAGAAACTGCTAACACCCGGGTTGAACTGGAATGTTCATGGGAAGTGATTGAACGGGATATAAGCATCCAGGAACGTTGGGAAGCTAGGTAAAGACAACTCAGAAATCAACCATAGCTTCTTTCCCTAAAGAATTGACTTTCTTTTCATATTTTAAACTCTCTTTATTTTCATATGCCTTGACATTATACTTTGAAGCCTTAAGTATAAACTCAGGAACAACATCTTTTTGGCATCATTGTCAGGGAACAAAGAAACAAAGTTATTTTTCCCTGGGAAGAACGACAACGATAGGTTTCTTTCTTTGACAATGAACAAAGATCAAACACTTTATAAGGATATTTTTTATTTTTCACTTGGAGACTCCACGATTAATAAGCTGGCTTCTAATCGAAAGAATATCAGAAACAATCCAGACGATAAGCAGACCTCCCCTGTCTCTGATCCTGAAAAAGTTTTGAAAACAAGAAGATACCTTAAATAGACTGCTTCATCATCGTGTAATATTTATCAACCCAAATCCACACATTCAAATACTAAGGATCTACTTGAACAGTCGAATACCCAACTCCTTTTCGAAGAAACATCCATCAATAGAATCGAAACCCTAGAACCTGAGTTGGTGTTACCCGAATTTAAAACTGAAACTTTTCCAACTATCTCCTTTACCAATAGAGGTAAAAGATCGACCTCACTTCCTGCCTCGATTGGTGTTTCATCAATTCCCGAAATTCATCCTACAACCTCTCAAAATTCAGAATAATATACTATAAACAGTGACTCGACTCCTGTTGGTTCTCCTGTGTACAAATCCTCTGAGTCTGAAGAAACCAATCCCCTTTTCCAGTTCCCTGTTTTTCAAATTTCCTGTCTCTCGAAGATCAATACTTTGAGACTGTTTCGCTTTATCCAAACGTGACCGAAAGGTCACCACATATCCTTAAAAGTCTTCTCTTTAATCTCCAAGTTTCACCCTCTAAATTATCAATGATTGCGGCCGGAGGAGGTGGTGTTGTTGGGGGAGAAGGGGGCGGTCATGTACCACCCCCACATCCTAGAATATTTTCCAAATTAGCTGCTAGGTATGCCCCTTTGGTCCTCCCAGTCCCTCTCCATGATCTACCTGAAAATTATATGAAAAATCTATCGAAGTTTACTGGAGAGGGAGATTTAACTGTCACTGAACACATCAATTTCTTTGACCAATTTGTTGATATCCTTGACCTTGAGCACGAGGACGTTTACTCGAGGATTCTCGTTCAAACTTTCAAAGGTCAGGTGAGAATTACCTAGTTCTGAGGACTCCCAGTAGGGTCCATAGGATCATATGATGAGTTAGAAAATGTTTTTATTAGACAATGGGGAGAAAGGAAGGATCATCTCTATTATATAACTGAGTTTGGGGCTCTGAGAAAGAAAAATTCAGAATCAGTTCTTGAGTTTACCCAAAGATTCAATAAATTATATAATAAAATTCCATCTAAGGTTAAACCTTCCCAACCTGCAGCAAAAGTAACTTTTGTTGGGGATTCTGATCTGGATTTAGCTCTACTGTTGAGAGAAAGGAGATCTGTTGATCTCACTAAAATGTAGGACGACATTGTAGAGATCAAATCAAATATGATGGCATCGGGAAAATTAAAAAAAAAAATTGAAAAGGGAAATAAAGAAACTAGATGGTACAGAGAACAAGTAGGACCCTCTAGATCTAGGAGGTCTTCGAAAGATAAGATGGATGACATGGAATAATAAAAGAATTGTCAAATAAAATCTCGAGAATTGAATTAGACCAATCAAAGAATGATCAGTTCCCTAGAAAGTATTTCAGAAGGAATCCTAACCCTCAAATACAACAAAGACAAATTAAGAATGCAGATCAAAAAATTCAAACCCCCTTCAAAACTGAAAATTTTATAGGAGGAGAAGACATGCAAAATTTTGAGGAGTTAGAAGAAGATATAAATAATCTTGGTGATGATTTTCAAGAACCTTATTTGATGAGACAAGATTATGAAAAATCCTTAAATATGGAATACAGGTTTGAAAATGACGAGAATAGAAATATTACAGAGGATTCAGCTTATCAAGGAATCGTTGATAATATAATGGCCGAGCTCCAACATAAATACAATATAAGGCCTAGAAACGGGAATATCACAACTTCCCCATTGAAGAAAATTCTTCCAAGAGGGGAAACAGACGAGACAACTTCAAAAACTGCTGAAAAATAGACTGTAAAACCAAGACTACTGGCACACAATCTACCAAGACAAAGCCAGCAGAAACACCAGCTATTAACACAAGGAAAGCAGAGGTTCCTATGGCTGGAAAAAAAACATCACAAATAAATAAGACTAAAATCAAGGGAATAGAATCCCAAACCACAGAAGTTGATAAAACAACGGGAAATTTCAGTCTACAAAATGAAATTAATAAAATCAAAATCCCTATACCTTTGGTCGACCTAGCAAAAACCTCAATATACAAAAATAAAATTGCTAAAATAATTAATTTTTCAGATAATGAAAGTCAGGCTGATGTTATAAACTTAGAAGATGATAAGCCTAATATAATTTTTGGTCCACATTTCAAAGGTGCCAGAGATATCGTTGCCCCTTTCTATATCACACTAACTGTGCATGATCACCTACACCACAATTGCATGTTGGATTCTGGAGCTTCTCACAATGTGATTCCTAAATCCATTATGGATAGACTTGGTCTCAAAATCACTCAACCATATGGTGACTTGTATTCTTTCGATTCGATAAAGGTTAAATGTGTAGGTATGATAAAATATTTAGTAGTCAATCTTGCACAGATTCTTATTTAAAGCGTTCTGATGGATGTAGTTGTCATTGACATACCCCCAAAGTATGGCATGTTGTTATCCAGGTCTTGAGGCACCAAACTTGGAGGATCCCTCCAACTCAATATGACTTACGCCACAATATTGATATTCATAGGACAATTCACATGCTTGTATAGAGAAACAAGGTTGGCGTTTACAGTAAGTGATCCTCTAAACCCAAATAACTATCCTGTTTACGTTTTCGATCAGGATTTAGGGAATTGTATTTTATCTATTGATGATTATTTACATGTATGTATAGAAGAAAATTGTACAGAAAAAGAAAAAGAAGAAAAGATAAGTAAAGATGTCTATAGTTCTGGAGTTTGGAAAATGTATTTTGACGGTGATTCATCTTGTGAAGGAGAAGGAGCTGGAGTACTAGCTGTAGCACCCGACAATGAGTTCATCATTCCTTTTTCTTATAGATTACAGTGGGACATAGATTATACTAACAATGTATGTGAGTATGAATCCCTAGTCTTAGGATTAGAAGTTGCCAGAAAATTAAAGATTAAGAACTTAGAAGTCTATGGTGACATTGAACTGATCATAAAACAAATTAATCGTCAATACCAGGCTAAGAACCCAAGATTGAGATACTATAGGAACTGTGCCTAGGATCTAATCAAAAAAAAATTCTCATCGGTTAATGTTCATTATATCCCTAGAACTGAGAATCAATGGGAAGATTCATTGGCTAAAGCATCCTCAACTTTTATGCCTCCAACGGTTTTCAAACTTAAATACCATATAGAGATGAGACATAGACCTTCCATACCGAATAATATACAACATTAGCAGGTTTTCGAGGATGATGAACAAATCAAAAAAAATTTAGAAATGGTGGATGACTTTGCCGAAACACATGTCAACCAAGAAAATCAGAATGATCCCGCTTGGATCATGTAGGAAGGGGAAGATCTTCAAGAGTTTCAAGATAAGATTGTTAATCATCGTATGCTTGTTTTGAAAAATAATCAGATCCCCAAAGGCCTGATCCCCTTAGAGAGTTTATTTAATCATTATGACATTCCTTTGAAGTCCACCTTACAGCCCCATCCAGAAGAGGTTGAAGATTGTGATATAGGCACCAAAGAAAATCCTAGGTTGGTAAAATTATCTAAGTACCTTCCTCTTGAAATAAAAAGTAAGTATGTCGATTTTCTTAGAAAGTATAAAGATGTTTTTGCTTGGTCCTATGACGAATTAAGAACTTATGACACCATTATAATGGAACACAAAATTCCTCTGAGACAAGGTGTCAAACCATTTAGGAAAAAACTCAAACAGATTAACCCTATATTGATGCCTGTGATAGAGAAAGACNTAATTTAGTTCCAATAAGAAAGAAAAAAGGGGAAATCAAACCGTGTGTAGACTTAAGGAATCTAAATAGATCATTACTCAAAGACAATTATCCATTGCCTAAAATGGATCACGTTTTAGAGAAAGTAGTAGGAGCTAATAGAATGTCTATGATTGATGGATTTTCAGGCTACAATCAAATCACAGTCCACCAAGACGATAAAGAGAAAACTACGTTCACTACCCCTTGGGGTACCTTTATGTATGACAAAATGCCTTTCGATTTAATAAATGCAGGAGAAACTTTCCAACGAGCTATGGACATCGCCTTCATCGGCGAAATATGTAAGTTTGTTGTTATTTATCTTGATTATCTAACTATTTTTTCTAAATCTGATGCAGAAAATCTAGTACACCTCAAGCAAACTTTCGAAAAATGTCGCAAATTTGGTTTGTCTCTGAATCCCAAGAAATCTCATTTTGTAGTGCAAGAAGGTAAACTCTTGGGCCATACAGTGTCTAGGGATGGAATTAAAATTGACCCGAAAAGGATTGAAGCAATAGATACTATTAATATTCCCAGGAATAGGAAAGAAATTCAGTCATTTTTAGGGAAAATAAATTTTTTGAGAAGATTCATTCTGAATTTCGTTGAAATTGTAAATTTGATTTCAGATATGCTTAAGAAGGACAGCAAGATAAAGTGGACAAACAAGGCTAAGGCATCATTTGAACGCATTAAGAAAGTCATAGGTGAAGCACCAGTACTGGCAAGTCCTGATTATTTGAAAGAATTTTTTATTTTTTCATTTGCTTCTGAGCATATTATTGCAGTTGTATTGTTACAAAAGAATGATGAGGGTTTTGAGAAACCAATTGTGTTCTTTAGTAAAAGTCTCAAAGATGCTGAGCTAAAATATGATATATTGGAAAATCAAGCTTATGCAATGGTGAAATCCCTCAAAGCTTTCATAACCTATGTACTACATTCAAAGATCATTGCTTATGTACCTACCAGTTCTGTTAAGGATATACTGGTTCAACCTGACAGCGATGGACGGAGAGGCAGATGGTTAGCCAAAATTCAGGAGTTCAAACTGGAAGTTAAACCAAATAAACTTATTAGAGGTCAAGGCTTGGCTAAATTGTTGGTCGAATCAAATCTGAAAGCACTCGGAATAAATCATCTGCAAGAGAATGAAGGATTTTTAGAGACAGACAAACTCAATGTCACTGTGCCCATAACTAAAATTCTAGAAAAAATCTCTCTTCTTCAGTTTGGTACCATGAAATTGTTTCTTATTTACTGACCCTTTAGTGCCCCAGCAACATAACCCCATATAAATCTAGGAAATTGAAGTTACACGTTGTAAAATATTGTATTATAGATGGTCAATTGTACTGGAAAGATCCCCTAGGATTCTTACTGAGCTTCTTAGTAGAGTCCAAAACAAAAAAAAGTTATAAATGAATTCCACGAAGAAGTGTGTGGAGGACACCACGCCTAGAGAGAAACAGATTATAAAATCTTAAGAGCTGGGTATTACTAGCCAAAATTATTCACGGATGTAAACACTAAATTCAGAACTTGTAATCCTTGTCAGTTGTTTACAGACAAGCAGAAAATTCCAGCATTACCTTTAGTTCCAGTTAAAACTAAAGCTTTGTTTCAGCAATGGGGCCTTGATTTTATTGGAGAAATCCATCGACACTCGAGTGCTCAACATAAATGGATTATGACCACTACAGACTATTTTACTAAATGGGTGGAAGCTATTCCTACGCGAAATGCAACAGAAGCAGTAGTGATCACTTTTTTGGAGGAGAATATTTTATCAAGATTTGGTTGTCCTCAAAAAATAGTTACTGACAATGCTCAGGCCTTCAAATCCATGGCCATGATAAGTTTTTTCCAAAAGTATAACATTGTGCTAGGACACTCCATGGCCTAATATCCACAAGGTAATGGATTAGCTGAGTCATCTAATAAAAGATTGATCACTATAATTAAGAAAGTGCTTACCGAAAATAAGAAAGCATGGCATGTACATTTAAAATATGCCTTATGGGATAACAGGATAGGCACAAAACAATTAAGCAGAATGTCTCCATTTCAGATGGTATATGGTATTGACGTCATTTTACCCATAAATCTAGCGTTGCTAGTAATGAAGTTATGGCAAGACTCAAAAGAAGAGCCAAATGACATTACCAGGAGGATAGATCAATTGATTGAAATTCAGCAAAATAGCGCTGAAGTAAATGAAAAACTACAGAAATATCAAGATAATATGAAAGCCTTATTTGACCAAAAAGCTAAAGACAGGGAATTTCGCCCTGGTGATTTGGTTCTAAAATGGGAAGCTAAAAAAGAGGACGCTGGGAAACATGGTTAGTTTGATCAGATCTGGTGTGGACCATACAAAATTACAGCTTCTGAGGGAAAGAATGCATTTTTGTTAGAGAATCTCGATGGAAAGATTCTTAACGCCCCTATCAATGGGATATACCGCAAGCACTTCATGCAGTAATACGTCTCTGAACCCTCATTGTACATACCATTTTGTTTTCATGTTTTGTTGATAGTTGTCTTTCTTTCGGTAAGTTTTTATTTTTACTGTAAATACATAAAGGTCAACTATATATCTATATATATATATATATCAAAAAATGCAATAAGAAGATTTCTAATCTACTAAAGTTTCTGACAGCTATCATGTTTATCTTATTACAAGATATTTACTGATAAGCCGAGAGACTTGAGATATCAAAAAGGTGACATGCATAGATATCCACGTTAAATACATCTCAAAACAGGTAATAAACTAATAGCATGCTTGGCTGGAAGTATAAGCAACTACTGAGGTATGAATTTTTGTCTTAAAAACTCAAGTTAAAATTTTCCAGGAGATGTTGATGAGTAAGACAGTAATCTTATGTTTACTAATATCATCACCAAAACATTTAATCAGAGAAATGAAAATTAACTTTTAATTATCAAAAATTTCTCTGGATGATATATATATATATATATATATATATATCAAAAGTAAGAAATAAAAAGAGTTTAAGGAAAAAATTTCAAGAGTTGAGTAAGAAGCTCGTTTAAGACTGATTGTACCTACAACAAAACATTTGAAACCTATTTCTTTTCCCCTGTTCGTGACCAAAGCATTTCTTCACGAGATTCTGGATATCATCTCATGAGTTTCATAGAGGAGAAAGATTTTACCTTAACTTTGGAAAACCCATAAACTAATATTCAAAATGAGAATAGGTAAAGGGTTTATAATTCCTCTAAATTTAACTGAACCGGAAGTATGTCTAGGTTAATCCTAATTCTCTTAGTCATTCTAATAGGATTAAACTGATTAGTTTCACTAAAGGAAGTCCTTGAAAATTATAATAAGAACTCCCCTTGAGAACTTCCTTGAAGGCAAAGATGTTTGATGGTCAGACGAAGATTAGTCCAGAGCAGTTAAAGTGAGTTGACATACCTCTGTTGTTAAATTTTAAATAGATATTTTCTCAGGTATATTGCATGCTGATTGATTGCCCCTACTTCATGTTTTGAAACAAGACAGATGGTGAAAGGAAATTTATAAAATGATTGCCCCCATCTAGTCCAAGAGAGATGATGAAAGGAAATTATTTAAATGATTTCCCTCATCTCAGCATTTAAATTCTAAATAACTAATTGAAGTTGTGAAAGGAAATTCAATGTGGGAAATATGATAACTTCACCGGGGTACTGAACAGGTTCGTTGGCAGTGAAGCAATGTCTACATATCTGATAGGTTGTTATACATGAATTACAAGATTCTCTAGTAACTATTTCTCTTTTCGGATAGATCTACATTCTAAGCTAATGGGACTTCCTAACTTAAAATATTGGAATTACTTCACCTTGATGCGAACAAAATCAAATAAAGCCTGGTAGAATGATTAAGGTTGTTTTGATTATCTTATACAAATATAAGGTCAGTTTTAGGAAAGGAAAACTATTATAAACCTAACTCGAGATCATCGAATGATTTAGTTTTGAGAGTTTTCAAAGTTAAGGATGAAATCCTAAAATCCTGTTTTGTGCTTTCTTCAGAATGTGTTTCACAGAACTGCTATAATGACTCCATTTACCCAATAAAGGCACTCGGTCTGCATGTTCTTCTCTCCCCGTGAGGAGACGAGACCCCTAGATGGATCCTATGTTGAAACATATATATTTTTCTAAACCTTAGACTAAAAATAAATTTCGTTTTTTTGTTTAAATAAAAAGAGCACAAAAATGCACTTGTATAATCACCGTCAAAATAAAGTCTTCCAATCAATCCAAAGGTTTAAATGTCTTAGAATATTATGGAGCCACCTTTTTAATTAATGAATCAATCTATTTAAAGGTTTGCTTTTGAAATTTTGGGAGTCGGGCTTTCGTGAAATGTGAAGGTTCGATATTGAGCATCCTCGATGTCCCGATACCCGAACTCACAAAAGTTTTAAATGTTAAGTTCGGTTCATTAACGATTAAGTAAGATTAACAAAGAGTAAATCTCGTTGTGACTTCGTGTTAGGAACCAAATATCAATATAGCATAGAAAAACCTCAGAATAAGTACTCAACGCCTTGAAAAAAATAGAAATTTAGATAATAAGCCTCTTCGAAGGCGCAACCTCCTTATGCCCACATGAATGTTCAATTACAAGATGATTCCAAATGAAAATGTCTCCTTGGTATATATGTAGGAGACTAGGAGGTATAATTACAACTAATGGACAAAAGGCGACATAAATAAAATAAAATAAAATTACTAATGTAATCTCCCCCAATTAATGGGTAATGAGCCACTATTTAGGCCTTAACATGCCCCTCCCCTTGAGAAAAGTGTTGTCCGCAACTCTTTAGTAACTATGGATGCTTCTGTATAAAAGACTCATCTTCCCAAGTGGAATATCTAGCCGGTAGTTTCTTTCATTTAATAAGATACTATGAAATGGATCTATTCCTCAGCTGGAAAATTCTTGTGTCAGTGATGGCTTCAGGCTCCAATATGATTTTTCCTTCCTCGTCAAGTTTTGGTAATATAGTTTGAACTGGGATCTTGTCACCTATAACCTTATTTAAGCATGAAACATGGAAAACTGGGTGTACTTGTGAAGATGCAGGCAACTGCAATTTGTATGCCATAGTACCAATCTTTTGCAACACCTTATAAGGGCCATAGTACTTTGGTGATAATTTATTATCCTTCTTGGCTTGCTTGAGGGACATTTGCTTGTATGTTTGTAGTCTTAAAAACACCCAATCCCCTACTTCAAAACTTCTTTCACTACTATGTTGATATGCTTGTTGTTTCATGCGATTTTGTGCCATGGTCAAGTTGTCCTTTAATATTTGGAGAACTTGTTGTTGATGCTCAATGTGATATTCCATTGCTTGAACCTTATATTTTTATTTTAGAGAAGAAGTGATGGAAGGAGGGTGGTATCCATAGAGTGCCATAAATG
>JASDQU010739210.1:172586-188997 GCA_032191745.1 Picea mariana | reverse complement strand
CGTACCTTTATATTCAATCTTTCGAAGTTCTCAATGTGCTCTGTAACTGATCCCTTTTGCTTGAGATTTATCAATTGGCTAAAGAAGGTATTTCTCCTTGTATCCTCATAGTGTTCTATCATTTCTTCCATGAAAATTGTCCAAGTGACGAGTGATTTGTGAGAACAAAGCCATTGATACCATACAAATTTATTGGGTTTGAAATATAAAGAAGCAATTTGTACCTTTTGTGTATGTGGCACATTATGTAGATCAAAGAATTGTTCCATATGAAGTATCCATGTGATAGGGTCCTTGCCATCAAAATTCCTCATATCGATCTTAGGAACGTGATTGGTCTTCAACCCAAAGTTGGAGTTTCTCCATTATTGATTCACCTTCCTTGTGTCCTCATTATGAATTTCATGGGACACATTTTCACTTTCAGGTGTCCTCTCTATTACGAAAGTTTTCAATCCTTCCATGATCTCCTCTTTTAAACCATCCATCTTTGCCTCCAACTTAGCTTCCATCTCTTGTAGTTCATCTTTTATTACTATATTTTTTTGTATATAATTTATGTCCCTACACATTTCTTCACCTTCATCAAGAGTCCAAGTAGGATTGTCTGGAGGCTTATTTGGTGTAGAAGTTCCCTTTTTGGTGTCATGTTGGCCAAGTATCACTTTAAACCTTGACTTTGAGGTGGTTCTGCTAGAAAATCTTCCTTCTATTGTATCTCCAAAATTTCGGCCCTTCTGAGTATGAAATTTTATTTTTTGTAGGTCTTTGATATATCTTCTCTGCAATGCCACAGGTCTGATCAAAGTTGGATGTGCCAAGTGGAATTTACAGTAACTTCCCCACAACTTGCTGATTTTTTTTCTTTCCACAAGATCTCACTTGTATAGCGTGCCCCACACAAAATAATTGATATAAAATTATGAAACTCATACCAGAACTACTACAGTCTATCCATTATCCAATGCAACTAGTCTCACTCAATTTGGATACTCTAGGAAGAATTTATGATTGTTTTACCCAGAAAAATTGATTGATACTAGTCAATAGGACAAGTCAAATACCCTATATTCCATAGGATGCATATACAAATTTAAGATGAAAAAGAAGTTGAAATTGTTACCATAGATACCTTACTAATTTTTGTGAATAGCCTCCATATTTTAGGGTCTGAAACATTACAGAAAAAAGTTTATAGCGAAAATTCTGCAATGACTCAATTCAAGATGATTCCAGAACCCTATCTTAGAAAGGTTGTATATCCGAAAGTATAAGGCCTCGGGAGTTGAAATTTTAACCCAACATACCTTGATCCATCTAATAAATATCCTCCAATTCATTCCTTATGAATCATTGTAGAAAAAACGTTATAGTGAAAATTACAAGGTGTCTCATATGTAGCAGTGAAACCCCAAGACCTTGAGCTCTGATACCATATGTTAGGAACCAAATATCAATATAGCATAGAAAAACCTCAGAATAAGTACTCAATGCCTTGAAAAAGATAGAAATTCATTTACTAAGCCTCTTTGAGGAGGAAACCTCCTTATGCCCGCATAAATTTCAATTACAAGATTATTCCAAATGAAAATCTCTCCTTGGTATATATAGGAGACTAGGAGGTATAATTACAACTAATGGACTAAAGCCGACATAAATAAAATAACATTACTAATGTGATATGCCCCAATTAAGGGGTAATGAGCCACTATTTAGGGCTTAACACTTCGTGATTCGGGATGCTCTCACATATAAAGGCTTTCAAGTCCTTATACCCGAAACCCCAGTTTTTTAAAAAACTAATCGCGATTAATCAAGGGTGTTAAGTATGATTATAGTTAATTAAAACCTGTCGCGACTTTGTATTTCGTAAGTCTTAGTTTAAACTTCTTTAAAGATCCCCAAGACCCGAAAGGCCAAAACTTGATTAAGTGTTAGGTATGATTAATTAAGGTAGTAAATGAGGATTATACTCTAATTAATCTATTGCTCAAAATTAACTTGGATACTTTCAAATTTTTTGTTTTTCCTAAGATAGAAACCATAAATGAAATTAATATCTTATTTAGGGAAATGATTCCAAATAAGATCAGATTTTAATGCCCAAATATTTTATTAAAGGAATTAAATGCATTGTCAGTGAAGGTATACACATGGTTTGTGCGTTTAAGGAAAAAAGGATTTTTAGTTTTGAATCGCTTTCTTGTTTTCTTAGAGCTGGATTAGAGAAATAACTGATTTTCTACATTCTCATTCTCTGTAACAGGTAACAGAAACTTTGAATTTGATATCATGGCTCCACGGAAAGCGCCTAAAGGAGTTGGTGAAAGTTTTGTCCAGAACACAGACGTTATTTATGATACTTCGCCCAGAAGTATAAATACAGTTAAACCCTAGATGCATGTGTTCAACACCATACAATACGAAGTGGTAAACTGTCCTGATGACTCAAGTGACAATGAAAAGGATAACTTATCTACCAAATATAAGATTATCGCTCAAGCAGAACTACATAAGATAACAACTAGGCCGGATCTTTTACCTTACATCAAAATGATTAAATGGGTGTTGGATCATGTAGATATCCTGACTCAAATGATATTCAACTCTCAAAAAGTAGTTGTTGGGTCGTTTCGACCCGAACACATATAGGTCATCTATAAGTTGTCTGCAACATCAAACTTTGTTTATAACGCTAGTTTTGTAGAGAATTTAGTAATAAGGAGTGTGATCAGTTTGGAAAGAGTATTTCCAACCTGATCAAAGACTGGTGTTCACGCCCTAAAAAATTTAGAGCCGAATCTCACGGGGTATATTCCATCCCATTGCTTGAACCAAAATTCATGTATATAGCCATGATGATGTGCAGAATTTATGGGAAAGCGAACACGGCCCATTTCTACCTACCATGGGTTCCCATTATTCACTCGGTTGCGGAAGGATTGTCCTTTGACTGGGCAAAGATATTGTCAGATAATCTGGCTGGAGAAATCTCAGAATACCAAACGAAGAAAGCCAAAGGGAAACCAGCTCCATTCTTTATGTCAGCTTATGGTATGGATGTTATCTGCTTCATGACGCCTTTCTCACTGATGAGATGGATTTGGACTCCAAATAGTGCAGAACCAATTCATGATTACCATTCGAAGCTCTAGGAAGACAAAGCAAAAGATTTATTTTATGAAATCTTTAACTGGGTAGTGGTGTTGATTCATATTTTTATATTTGGTCACCCATCACCAAGAATTTTAGACAAGGTTATGGCTAGCCTGGGTAAAGTGGCAGACTGGTACATAGAGGAACATTTCTCTTATATTAGAGTTTTCGGCTTCTTGGTCCCTCCATATGCATTACCGCAATTTTTACCAAACAGACTCGTGTGCCATGAAGTTGCATGACAAACTGTACTCGATGGGATTAGTAAATATCTAAAAGCCATGCAAAAAAAGATATGGCCATCTTTTCGTTTGTCTATTGGTTCATTTTCCTCATTAGATTTTGGTCACTCCAGCATGGAGGCTACAGCTTTAGAAGAGATAAAGTTGGTTAGCATTGAGTTCAAGAAGCACGACCCACAGAGGGTCGTGGGAAACCATATGGCTGGGTGAAATCTTAAAAAATATGAACATGAAGAGTCCCCTCATGACGAAATGTTCTGAGGGGTAAGATCTTACCAAGAAATTATGAGCCGAGTGTGAGCTCTGCTACTTGGTGAAATGGATAAGTTTTACAATTTCCAAAAACACCGGAGAAGCAGCCTACCCAAAGTATTACAAGGGAAAAGCCTAAAATCTCTAGATACACAACAAGCAGAGACCCAAAATCTAGAATTCAGAAGCACTGCCAAACAAGAAACCCTAGAAAATCAGGAGAAAGTTGAGGTCTCGACTCAGAAGGGAAGTATCCCAGAGACGAAGATACTAGACAACAAGGGAAAAGATCAAAAAGAGACAATAATAAAGAACGAAGAAGATAAACTGTCGTCTTCGCCTGAGAAATCAACTACTGAAGAAGCTGGGATAAAATTGTCCACAGAAATCGGCAACCCCATTAAGGTTGTCACACCATTACAATTCACCAAGGGAAACCCTGATACAAAGGAAATATTCATAAGTGATTTCAACAAATCGAACAAGCAAGAGCCAACAACAGACAAGAAATCCAACAACTCAAATCTGATCTTGAAGAAGCACACAAGACTGCCCAAGCAAGTCAGGGGCAGGTCATCCAGCAAAAAGAATTAGTAAGGCGGTTGCAAGCTAAATTGAGTTCAACTGAAAGCCAGGCTGTAAACATAGCAGTGTTTCAAGCCCAGCCATTGGAAGTGCATCAGAAGCTGGAAGCAGTACAACAAAGCATGTTTTCTAAGGTAGGGATTATCCAAGATTACTTTTGGGAGATGGGTCAATCATTAGATAATATTGGTTTCAGGTAAAAAGAGGCCACTGCGGCCCGAACCACCTTTATAAAGGCAGTCATATCTTCGGCTAGGGAGGAGGTACCAGCAACTCCCAGATTAACTATCGCAGAACAAATATCATACTAAAGGCATGGGAGGCCAATACAGCTGAGAGTAAGAAAATGGCCAAAGAAATAAAGGAAGATTGTGAAGAGGATTTTGATTTTCTACATAAAAAATCACTAGGCATTGTAAAGGACAATTGTGATGGGGTATTAGGGCAAATCAATGTTATAAAGCATCAACTGAACATCAAAGAAATCTTGAATGAAGCCCAGATTGAAATTTCACAAGTGAAACAGGTTGACATCGCTCAAATGGATAGATGGTTGGTAAAGCCAAATCTACAGTTGCAATCAACAAATTTTGAAGGTAAAAGAATTGAAGACAGGTTGTCAAAATTATAGAGAAAGATGTATCTTTTTGAGGCAAAGGATGCAACAGAGCCTTCCAGAATTTTAGTACAATTTCTAAGCAGGTGCGTCGAGTGTCTCGAACCAGGCGAAGGAAGTACTTCAAAGAAATAATGAAGTAATACATGCATGCTCGTTCTGCCAATATGAGAAAGAGATAGAAATGAAACAAGTGGAATGGTTCAAGTTTCTATTTTGAAACCGTTAATATCTAGGAGTAAGGATAATTCCAACCATCTAGGGTTGGCAACCTTTTGTATAAATATAATTTCAAAAGAATTAAAGAAGGTTTTTTCCTGGCCGGTTGTAATAGAGATATCTCTCCTTTTCAAGAATTAAGACAAATGCAGACCAGAGACTCCATATTTCGTCAATCTTGAGTTATGTGTTCTTTTGTTCTTTCGTATTCCAACATCTTTATTTATATGTCTTTGATGAATGCTTAATCACAACTTAGTACAACATCTACTGTGGTTATATGTTTCATTTAGTTATCTGATTGTTTACAGATTTCCCTCTGTGTTGGCTATTAGCAAATACAAGACCTGTGAATTAGTTGGATTACCACGTTTTATGCTTCATTAAAGGTTTCACATCCATTTTTCTTCTTTTGTATCAGAGTGAGATTCCTCTATGATTTATGCCTCACTTTGTTAACAACTTTATGTTTTTCTTTCATCACATTCATTATTTTCAAAGTTGACTCAGACACAGAAAACGACCTCTGAATTGTTATACTATTAATTCAATTTAAGGAATTTTTCTCATATAATTGAAGACAAGAAAAAGTAAACATAAAAACAACAGATCATTTAATTTTCTTTCCTACATGACTGTACATGTGGCAAGATAGCCTAATATAGAACCCGGTCTCACAGATCAAACTAGCATCACTTTAACCTTATTTAATACCATCTTAGAAACTGCTAACACCCGGGTTGAACTGGAATGTTCATGGGCAGTGATTGAACAGGATATAAGCATCCAGGAACGTTGGGAAGCTAGGAAAAGACAACTCAGAAATCAACCATAGCTTCTTTCCCTAAATAATTGACTTTCTTTTTATATTTTAAACTTTATTTATTTTCGGATGTGTTGACATTATACTTTGAATCCTTAAGTATAAACTCAGGAACAACAAAACCCATGGTGAATCCATCAAAATGAGATCAATGGATGAGATTTAATGGAGAATATGATAAAATGGTAGTTTTTCATTTTGATTGCATTGTGGTCCCAATATACTAAGAATATATCGATGGACATGATCAAATCATGGAAATATCTTATGGCTACTGAACAATGAATTTGTGTTGTTTATTTTGGACGAAAGAGGATAGATCAACGACTACGATTGATTTGGGGGATCGCATTTGACGAATGTTGAGTGTTGAAGTCTGCACTATGTTCTGTGAGCAAATCACACATGGTATCAAAGGGGGCCTATGTTGGTTTCAAAGGATTGTTTATAGCCCATTTTTTAGAAGATATGGAGCCAAATCCATGGAAATACATTCTTATGTGGACAAACTCTTGAGGATATAAAGTGTATAAATAATGATGCTATGTTTTTTTTTAGAGCGTACAAAGTGTGAATGTGAGAGAAGTGGTTCATGTGAAGAGAATCTCTAAATCTTCAAGGTCCAAGGATGCTAGAGAATGAAAAGAAGATAATCTGAGGTTGGCATGGTCATGCAAAGGAGAGGATCGGTGTCCTCATCTTCTTAACAGGTTGGTTCCTAGAAAATTGGTCTCTATAGACTGTAAGTGGGTGCTTACCATGAGGATTGGTGTCCTCGTATTTTTAATAGGTTGGTTCCTGGAAATTTGGTGATTGCAAACTGTAAGTGGGTGATTACAGTGAGGATTGGTGTCCTCATCTTCTAAACAGGTGGGTACCTGTCATATTGAGTTGTAAGTGGGTGCTTACTACAGGGATTGGTGTCCCTCATAGGTTGGATCTTCTAAAGAATGTAATTCTTGTTTAAATATAAGAAAAACTTATGTGGTTTTCTCCCTTATTGGGTTTCCACGTAAAATATTTGTGTATTGTGACTTTATGTTTATATTAGTTGTCAAGGTTAACTCCTTGTGTTTCATATGTTTAATTATGTGATGACTAGTTAAATGGTATGAGAAAAAGTGGTTAAATTTATTCAATATTGATTCACCCCGCTCTCAATATTGGTGTATATTCTAACAATTGATATAATATTGAGTTCCTTCAGAAATAATCTAACCACTAGAAGGTGAATCTATGCAACACAAATGAATAAACAGGAAGGGTTTTCCACAAAAAAGCTCCATTATTTGATGGATCAAATTATGCTTTCTGGAGCATAAAAATGAAAACCTATCATATGGCACTTGGGTGTGACGTTTGGAGTGTATTTGAGAATGGTTACATCGCCCCAAAAACTCCACCGATTGATACAATTTTGTGTGGCCTGGTAGAATCAGTGTTTTTCAAAGTCATGCATTATCATTCAGCAAAAGAGGTATCGGACAAGTTACAGAAAATATATGAAGGGTATGATAACGTCAAGAAGGAAAAATTACCAAATCCATAGAGGACATTTTGATCCCTTAAGATGAAAGAAGAAGAGAGTATTGAAGCCTATTTTCTTTGTGTATATGAGATTGTTAACACTATCAAAGAATTGGGCGAAGAAATTGAAGAAACCATCATTGTGCAAAAAGTGCTTAGATCACTTCCCTCAATATTTAATCCCAATATATATGCCATTGAAGAATTAAAAGACCTAGACAAGATGACAATGGATGAGTTGCACAGAATCCTAACTTCATATGAAATGAGGATAGAAAAGTATAATCCATCAAAGCTATCAAGGAAGGAAGCACCCTTCGAGGCATAAAAGAACATAAAGACAGGAGAATGCAAGATGGGTGATAGCTAAGATAGTGAATCGGACGTAGAAGAAGCTAACTTTGTTAGAAAGATCAAGAGGGGGACAAGAAAATAAAAAAGTAAGATTACATTCAAATTCTTTAATTGTGGAGAAGTAGGACACTTTGCTAATAAATTTCCTTATGCAAAGAATGGAAATAACAATGTGAAAGAATATTCTAGTTTCAAAAGATACAATAAGGGTAAGATTGAAAAGAAGAAAAATTTCTATAGACAAAAGAAGAATCTATATACCAATGAAGACAACAACTCATCTAATGATAGTGACAGTGAAATAGAATAAATTATGTTTATCGGTGTACAAACAAAGATTGACATCTTAAAAAATGGAAATGAATACCTAACATAAGAAGAAGACTCGAAGATTGATGAAGAAGTAGATCTTGAAGGAGAGATCATATATGCTCTAAATGAAATAGAGGAACTAAGGAACAAAAAAGGGCTACTAAAGCAGAAAATGAAGAAATAAAGAAAATAAATTCTTGGATTAAAAGAAATCTTTGATCAAACTGAAAAGATCATCATCAGCTTAAAAATGCAAGTAGAAGAAGCAAAGAGAATTGAAGAGTCTTAAGAGCTCAACTAAAAGAAAAAAAGATAGTTGTAGTAGTCTAGAATATGAAATAGTATATATAAGAAAGGAGTTGGAAAAATCACATACCAACATGAGATTAAAAAAGAGATCCACAATCTTGAATGAAATACTAAATCTTCAAAGATCACCATCTAATAGGACTGGTCTTGGGTATAAAGAAAAGAAGCAGGATACTAATAAAGAAGCTCAAATTCTTCAAAACAGTCAAGTGAAGAAAGGACCAAGAGTTATGTTGATATGATCAATAACTCTATCAAGGTTGAAGAAAATAGGCAAGAAGATCAGTATGTTCCACAAAAGAAAATTGTTCCTCACAAGGATAGACTTAAGAAATCTCTCCCATCAAGATGGAATCAAACAATCAAGTACCAAAACTCCTTCTTTGGCTATTTTTACTCATGCAATGGTTTTGGTCATAAGGTAATAGATTGTAGAACAAATGTAAGAGATCGTTATATGAGGAATAGAAACAAAGATACCCAAGGATTCTAAAGGAAAAGTTACAAATAATTATCCCCTTTGTTGAACTATAACATCATATGTTATAACTGCAATAACTTTGGTCATATAGAAAAATTATGCAGAAGTAATTTCAAAAAAGATCAGAAATAGGAAGCCCCAACAATCATGAAAACAAATCAGGAACAAAAGAGAGAAAAATCCATGTTCTTCAATGCACAAAATAATGAGGATAAGTGGGTCATTGACAATGGGTGCTCTATTCACATGACAAGAGACAAAAAAAAAATTATTACCCTCAAGAAGAATGAAGGTAGTGTTACCTTTGGAGACAATGGTATGTCAAAGATATTTGGAAAAGGCACTCTCAATCTTGACAACGAAAGAACTAAATTTGAAAAGGTTTTGTGTATTGAAAAATTGAAACGTAATCTTCTTAGTGTGATCCAGATGTTTGACCAAGGACACACCCTTACTTTTGACTCCCGATAATGTGATATCAAAAAAGAAAATCCAGGCAAGCTAGTTGCAAAGGCAATAAGGACCCTAAACAATTTATACATCCTTGATGAAATTAATGGATAAAAATGCTTCATGGGGAAGATAGCTGAAATTTGGTTGTGGCATAAACGAATGGGTCATATGAACTTTGACAACTTGGTAAAAATCAGTACCAAACAAGCAATAAGAGATATGCCAAAGATCACAAAACCCTCAAGCATTATTCGCAAGTAGTGCCGGCATGGAAAAAAAGCAAGGGTGAGATTCAAGACAAAGGAATATGCAACATACAAGCCATTGGAACTTGTGCATACAGATCTTTGTGTACCAACAAGAACAAAAATCCTAGAAGGATAAAGCTACTTTATGTTACTCATTGATGATTATACAAGAATGACTTGGGTTGCCTTTCTCAAAAATAAACCTGAGGAATTTGAAAATTTCAAATCATTCAAAGCTTTAGTTGAGAATGAGACTGATATGAAAATCAAATTCTTAAGGTCGTATAATGGAGGTGAATTCACATCCAATGAATTTGAATAATTCTATGAGACCCATGGAATAAAAAGACAGTATTCAGCCGCAAGAACTCCCCAACAAAATGGATCAGTTGAAAGGAAAAACAGACATGTACAAGAAATCATCAAGACAATGTTAAATGAAGCAAAACTATCAGACAATTTTTGGAGAGAAGTAGTTTACATCGCTATATACATTCTAAAAAGAGGGAAAATTAGAGTCAAAAGTGACAAGACACCCTATGAACTAAGGAAAGGTCAACCAACATTTGTCAAACACTTCAAAATCTTTGGAAGCAAGTGTTACATCAAACGAGATGATGAGGATCTAGGAAATTTTGACTCAAGAGAAGATGGAGGAATTTTTCTTAGATGTTCATCAAGAAGAAAAGCATAGAGATGTTACAACAAAAGACTGTAGAATATTGTTGAAAGTGTTAATGTCAGAATAGATGAAGAACTACCACACAAGAAAGAATTAGAAGATGAAGAAATTGATTACAACAAAAAAGAAGAAGAAGCATATGAAGAACAATAAAAAGAAAATAAAGAAGAAGAAGAAACATGACACCAAGATACACAAACACCATCTAGGTTTGTGCAGAAAAATCAGCCAGAACATTTAATTATTGGTGACAAAAATGCTCAGACTCAAACTAGGAGAAAAATGGCAAGCATTTCTGAACAGGAAAATCTCTTGTTACTATCCAAAATAGAGCCTAAATGCTTTGTAGAAGCCAGTAATGATCAACATTAGGTAAATTATATGGAAGAATATTTAAATCAAATTGAGAAAAATCAGACATGGGAACTTTTCCCAAGACCCAAGGATAAAAATGTGATCGGTACAAAGTGGGTATTCAGAAATAAGTTAAATAAAGATGGAAAAGTTGTAAGAAATAAAACAATACTTGTTTGTAAAGGTTATGCTCAAGTAGAACGTGTTGACTTTGAAGAAACCTTTGCTCCTATTGCAATACTAGAATCCATTAGAATGTTTTTGGCATTTGCAAGATTCAATAATTTTAAGGTGTATCAGATGGATGTCAAGTCATTATTCTTGAATGGAAATTTAGAGGAAAATGTGTACATTGAACATCTTGAAAGATTCTTATTGTCGGAAAATGAATATTATGTTTACATATTAAAGAAAGCACTTTATGGTTTAAAGCAAGTTCCCATAGCATGGTATTCAATACTTGACAAGCACTTGCAACAACAAGGTTTCAAAAGAGGAACAATGGATAGTAATCTTTACATCAAAATCGATAATGCAGAGATGTTAATCATGGTAGTTTATGTGTATGATATATTTTTTGGAAGTAATGATGATATAATGAGGAAAAAGTTTGTAGAAGAAATCCAAAAAGAATTTGAGATGTTTATTCTTGGAGAACTATCCTTCTTCTTAGGACAGTAGATTATTCAAACCAACAAAGTTATATTTGTTTCTCAGAAAAAATATATCTAAGAGATGTTGAAGAAGTTTGGAATGGAAGACAATAAACATGTCATCACACCCATGATCATTGGATACAATCTAAGTAAAGAATATGAATCAAAGGAAGAAAATCAAACCATGTACAGATCAATGATAGGGAGTATTGTGTATGTAATAGCTTCAATATCGAATGTTATGTAGGTAGTAGGGCTAGTTGGAAGGTTTCAAGCAACACCAAAGGAAACACATGTACTAGAAGTAAAAAGAATATTCATATCTCTAAAAGGAACATTGGACTTTGGTTTATAGTATCCCACAGGAAAAGACTTTACTTTAAAAACTTACACAGTTTCAAAAATGGAAGGAAGTATGGATGATAGAAAGAGCACTAGTCGTGGAGCATTCTTTTTGGGAAATAGCTTAGTGTCCTTGTTCAACAAGAAGCAATCATCAATCTCTCTATATACAACATAAGTAGAATACATTGCAGCAACATCCTACTATACACAATTGCTTTGGATGAGACAAACATTGAAATATATTCACGTAGATTACAATCAACCAATATCAATATTGTGTGACAATACTAGTGCAATAAATATCTCCAAAAATCCTATCATGAATTCAAAGACAAAGCACATTCCAATCAAGTATCATTTTTTAATAGAGCAAGTCATAGAATAGAATGTCAAGCTAGAATACATTGGCACAAAGGAACAAGTTGTTGATATATTCACAAAGTCACTTCCTAGAGAAGAATTCAAGTATCTCAAACAAAAATCGGGGGTGGTCTCGATGCCTTCTTGATCCAGATTCGGATCCAGGAGCTTGATGGGGCTCAGAAAGGCCTAAAAATTAATGTTCTCAGAATGGTTTCAAAACAGACATGTGCATAGGCCTCGTTGATATGAACCCAACACAACTTGAATGGGCTCAAATGGACATCGTATTCTCCTAATATTGTGTTCTGTTCATTTTGCCAAATAGACAAAACAAATGCTAACTATACATTCCATACAGTGCCACATGGAAACTGACTTTACAAGTCGTACAGCTGACGTGGCAGCACAGTTGGAAGATTCTGTACAACTGATGTGGAAGCCTCTAGAAGTGACATGTGGCAGGGTGACTCAGCATACGGAGCTGACGTGGACAGGACAGGTGGACCAATTGGGAGGTGACACATGTCACCATTGTAAGGGTGACACATGGCACACCCGTACAACGACATGTGGCATTCCCGTATGGTGACACGTGCTAGACAGTAGCAGGTACATGTGGCAGACAGTTGGTCCAATCAGAATTTGACACGTGGCTCAGGAAATCAGCGAATGAAGTGGTGTCACATGGCCCAAATGTGGGCTGCCACATGGCACCCAAGTGTTGGTCGAATTGTTTTGTACAATTTGTGTTGGGTCACCACCAAGAATCGAACATGAGACCTCACCACCAAGCTATAGTATTTGTGGGGTTGGGCTATCCATTCCGCCCACCCATGGTGTTTGTAATGTATATGGGTTAATTTAAATTTGAATAAAATCAATGTTCCGAACAAAGGAGTTAAGGGCTAGGGTCTAGCCCAGCCCTGGTTACATGCATCCACGTGACCACTAGTCAAACAACAAGCCACAACGCGAATATGAGTGTTGATATAGCCTCCATTTTCATGGGGGAAGCACCATAGGGCTCGAAGCTAGATACTCAGTGGCTGGGCGCGAGAATTGGGGTGCAGTCCTATTACAATCCAACATGTGACCTAAGACTTTGGGCTAGGGGCCAACGCGTAGCCCTTTGGGTTGGTGCTTGGCCACCTTATAATCCATGTGACCCTATTAAGTGGGGGTGCACCCGGTACAAGGGGCTTAAGCCCAATTATTGTTGAAAAAGTGGGTTTTACACTATAGAATAGTGATTTTCAATGATTTTATGCCTGTTATTGGAGATTTTTGCTCATTTTGGGGGGATATTGAGCCCTTTATGAGGCTAGATCTTGGGAGGAAGTTGGGAAATGATAACCAAATTCAGATATATATAAACCAGGCCTTCTTGAGGCCATGAGAGGATATTCAGAGCAAGTTTATGCTGAAGGAATGCCAAGCCAAAGACATTTTTATGCAGGGAAGTTGTTGAGGAGCGCAGCTTTGCGGGCCATTTCTGGGAGCTCCGGTCATCCATTTTGAGTGTTGTTTCCTATGTTGGGTTCTTAAGATATGGGAGAACAATACCATATCAGTTTTGTAACCTTTTGTCACTTCTTTGATGTACTTATTGAGCTTTGAACAAAAACAAGAAAGCCTCACCCGCTGAGACAAAGACCCGGAGACGTAGGCAAGATTGTCAAACTCCATTATCACATTGGTGTTATGGTTTGTTGTTTCATTTAAGTTTTGTACATGTTTATGTGGTTTTTATAACTTCTCATATCTTCTTCCTCTTTCTTTAAGCTTCCTTAATCGGTTAAATAACACATGCATAATAACTCAACCATAGTCATTTAAAATATATTTTTGGATTGCTTCCAATCATTGAAGAACTACAAGAGGAGAATTAGCTCAGGGGGAGCTGCAAAAAGGTAAGAAGAAAGATTTTCATTGAAAAAAAAATAATAATAAGTACAGTAGAAGGGAGAATACCTTTTCCATTGATGTCAAAGGGGGAGAGTAAAAAGAATACAAAGAAAGGGGGGTATTTGCAAGAAGAGAGATGTGTAGGAAGCAAAGGAACTATGTGTTTTCATCAATGAAAAAGGGAGAGGTTTTTGGAAATTGTGTTGCCATTGATTTCAAAGGATGTCATTGATATCATAGGCAAGGGGAGACTGACTTTTGTCAATGATAAGTGGATACTATGTCTCCATGAGCTAATAAGATTCAGAATATTCAATTGTCATTGATGTCATTGTTTATGCGTTATGTTGATGAGTGACTCCTTGTAAAAATGAAGGCAAGTAGATTGTGAACAATCAATCCTGAAGCTAGAAAAATGACCCTGCAAATGGCAGGTCCAAGGATCAAACCAGAAAATGAATCCATGAATAGACAAAGGAAATGAATAACATCTTTGTGCGTAGTTTAGGTCCTGTGAGATATTCCACTAGGTCGTAAACAGGTCAAGACAAGTATTCAAGAGTCACATTCAGGCATGATGAGAAATAGTGAATGGAATTCAAATAAAATGTTTATGCAAACACAAGTCCGGAGATGTAGAATGTTATGCACCTAGTTATTTTATATTGAGCAGAAAAAAAAATATCACATAAATTACCAATGAAACAACAAAATATAGAGAATAACACACTAAAATGATTCCTTTATTGAAACGGGAGCAATGTTCACTTTCCTCTTCAAGGGGGCAACCTCCAGTAGAGAAACACTCTATTACAACAATTCTCAAGACAAGACTTCTCATGCCCTCGACTCATTTTTATACTAAATATATATACCAAAAGAACAATCTAGAGGAAGATATTTCTAAAAGTAGAAGCTTCTATTAGGTATTCTTACATTTGACTCGTTTATTACTAGGCCTCTATCTAACAAAAGAACAATCTAGAGGAATATATTTCTAGAAGCGAAAGCTTCTATTAGATATTCTTACATTTCACTTGTTCACCTTATTAATATGCCTTATTTATTAATATTGGCCTTTATTACATGGAAAATATATTATTCTACCAACATGAGGGGTTAGGGATTTAGGTCCCTAACATCCCCTCCACCTTAAAATCAGCATTGTCCTCAAGGCTTGAGATGAGGAAATTGTTGCAGAATTGTGATCGGCTCACAAGTGGCATCTTCTGGCTGTGTGTCCTTCCACTGAACTAAAACTTCCTTGATAGTGCGTTGGCGGAGATGACTCTTGCGCTGGCCCAAGACTGCTTGTGGTTGAAACCAAATGGAACCTTATTCATCCAAATCAGGTAGACTCATCTAAGTCTAGCACCTAGTGTCGAGCACTTTCTTTAAGAAGGAAACATGAAAAACAAGATGGATCTTAGAGTGATTGGGAAACTCTAACTAGTAGGTCATTGGCCCCACTCTCTTGAGAATATTATAAGGACCATAAATTTTGGGGTGAGTTTCTGACAGTGTTGGGATTTGAGTGAATTCTTCTTATAAGGTTGAAAATGAAGAAACACTTGTTCCCCTTCAACAAATTCAGGTTTAGAACAACCCTATCTACTTGTTGTTTCATGTGATTATGATCCATGACCAAATTTTCTTGGAGAGTACAGAGAATAGCCATGTAGATGGCAAGAGTTTGATCCACCTGCTAAACCTTGGAGACACCATGCATGTATTGTAGAACTGAGGGTGTCTTTTGTCCATAGACTGCTTCAAAAGGAGTCATGCAAGTGATGGTATGGTAAGAGGTGTTGTACCACCATTGAACGAGGGGTAACCACTGAACCCACTAATTTTGTATATCGGACAAAAAACACCTCAAATAGGTTTCCAAGCACTTGTTGACCGATTTAGTTTGTCCATCAATACGAGGATGATATATTTTGTTGAGATGCAATTGGGTTCCCTAGAGTCGGAACAATTATTTCCAGAAATTGTTGGTAAAATTTGGATCATTGTTACAATCAATAGAATGAGGCATGCCATGGAGTTTGAAGATATTATCCATAAAAAATTGAGCCATGATGGATGTTGTGAATGGGTATTGAAGAGCATAGGAATGATTATATTTGGAAAGAAAATCCACTACTACCATGATGACTGACTTATTTCCTGATTTAGGTAAGACAACAATGAAGTCCATATAAATATATGTCCAAATAGTAGGTGGAATCGAAAGCAGTTGGAGTGTTCCTGTAGCTTTGAATGACTCACCCTTATTGATTGAAAGCTATCACATTCAACCACAAAGGTGAATATGCCATGTTTCATACCCTCCTAGAAAAAATAACGTTTGACCCATTCATAGGTTTTGGTAAAACTGAAATGCCCAATTGTAGATGAAGCATGAAACTTAGGGAGAGCATTGGATTTAAGGTTCGATTGTTTGCTTAAATACACATGACCTTTATAATGAATCTTGTTATGGTGCCGCAAGTACCCTGGAGAAGATTGTGGATCCTACTATAGTGT
>JASDQU010739210.1:150789-163905 GCA_032191745.1 Picea mariana | reverse complement strand
GACTCGCCCTTATTGCTTGAAAGGTATCACATTCAACCAAAAAGGTGAATATGGCATGTTTCATACCCTCCTAGAAAAAATAACGTTTGACCCATTCATAGGTTTTGGTAAAACCGAAATGCCCAATTGTAGATGAAGCATGAAACTTAGAGAGAACATTGGATTTAAGGTTCGATTGTTTGCTTAAATACACATGACCTTTATAATAAAGCTTGTTATGGTGTCGCAAGTACCCTGGAGAAGATTGTGGATCCTACTGCAGTGTTTGGATCAATCTATAAAGTTTGGGGTCTTGCAACCATTCATGAAAAACGTCCTAAAGACAATATGCGATAATGAAGGAGAGGGAAAAAAGGGACTAGTCTTGTTCATGTTTCTTGGAAAGGGCATCAACCACAACATTTTATTTTTCTTTTTTGGATATTATCTCATAATCATATCCAAACATCTTGGTTACCCATTTTTGTTGCTCTGGGGAAGAAATTTGTTTCTCTAGAAAATACTTGAGGCTTTGATGATCAATTTTAATTTGGAAGCATTTCCCTAAGAGATACGAATGCCAAAAATCCATAGCATGCAAAATATCCAAAATTTCCTTTGCATAGGTGGATTGGCCTAAATGGCGCTCAAACAATTGTTTTTTGTTGAAAGAAAAATTTTGACCATCTTGCATTAGGACAACCCCGATGCCTTTCCATGAGGCATCACATTCCAATACAAAGGTCTTGTTGAATTTAGGGAGAGCTAGAACAGGAGTAGTGCACATAGCCACTTTCAAAGCTTGGAAGGAATGGTCAGTTGATAGAGTCCAACTAAAAACATTCTTTTTAAGGAGCGGTGTGAGGGGAGCAACAAACTTGCGATAATATCCTGTCAAACCATGGCTATAACTACTGGTACTGTTGCAACCTATATATATATATATATATATATATATATATATATATATATATATATATATATATAAACCCCTAGGGCACTCTAATTATACATAAATAATTACTCAAATCTACGAATATAACAATTTCTCACTAGATTTCGGGCAAATGTCTCCAATAAAAATCATCATTTCAGGAAAATGTTCCCATAGGTAGGGTAGGCTCTCTCTTCAAGTGTGTCCTTTTGTGTTGATACGAGTAATGGGTGGTTTTTTAAAGTATAGGTGGACCAAATCCTGATGAGGTGTCATTAATCCTTTGTTTTCCTCCATTCAATTTATGTATGGATGATGTCTTATTGGACTTTGAAGGGGATGATGTTGATGAAGAAGATATCTTCATGTCAGAGAAAGAATTCTTAGTTGGTCAAAGTGGGAAAATCATATATATATATATATATATATATATATAAACCCCTAGGGCACTCGAATTATACATAAATAATTACTCAAATCTACGAATATAACAATTTCTCACTAGATTTCAGGCAAATGTCTCCAAAAAAAATCATCATTTCGGGAAAATGTCCCCATAGGTAGGGTAGGCTCTCTCTTCAAGTGTGTCCTTTGGTGTTGATACGAGTAATGGGTGGTTTTTTGAAGTATAGGTGGACCAAATCCTGATGAGGTGACATTAATCCTTTGTTTTCCTCCATTCAATTTATGTATGGATGATGTCTTATTGGACTTTGAAGGGGATGATGTTGATGAAGAATATATCTTCATGTCAGAGAAAGAATTCTTAGTTGGTCAAAGTGGGAAAATCATGAAAATCCAGGAGGAATGTGGTTCTCTTTTGAAGAAAGATGGGATGCCTTCATGCCTCTCAATTCCCACTATGAGGAAGTGGCGGGTAAGAAATCTATCTCTCCTTCTTGGAATAAACTTGAAAAATTTATTGCTAGTCTGATTCATAGCGTGGATGCTAATATTTTTGAACTTCCCATATTTTATTAAGTTTATCGTCCCCCTTGTGTTGACTCTTTCGCTCTTCCTTCTGCATCACCTTCTCTGTTGATATTATGGTAGCTTCGGGAGGTATTTACCTCCACGTGTAACCCTAAAGAGAATAGAATATTCCAGGAAGCAAGAAGCCCTAAAGCATTAAACCTAACCCTAGAAGACAAGTAGGCTCAAGGAAATTATTAATATTAAGTATTTAGCATCCAGAATGAGAAATCAGCCCAGACAACTCAGGAAAACAGTATAAATACAAGTAGCCATACCTCATTTTATAACACACAGCTCAGAATTTCAGCTGGAAAGAAGTGTGTACTGTAGAAAATGGGCAAGTGTGCAAGTCTGGGGAACAGCTGCAGCCGACAGCTGTCGCAATCTGTATTTCTGGTTTAGGCTTGGGATTTCTATTGGTTATGGTTGGACCTTCTGATTAGTATTGGTTATCTTTGCTTGATGCATTAGCCTTGGTTGGCTATTAGTTTTGTTCCAGAATCATTCTCTGTCAAGGTTAAGGTGCTCGGGGGTGGATTTGACCTATGGTTGGGTGATAATATTGTTATATTTTCTATGGTAAAATGAGCACATCTATTACTTTCTAAAAGATTATGCGCACACAATATTTTCAGACAGACTAACCGCTGGAAGACACATTGGGAGGATTTTCTCAGTTACAATCGCAGTTGCAGCTAGTTTCTACTATAGCAACGAAACCCTAACCCTCTTGTTGAGGCACCTTAAGTGAAAATATTGACCTAATTTTTGGATATCCTAGTGCACCCTATCCTAGCGCATCTCCTGGTACTCTCAGCAAGCTAAAACGTCAAGTTTGAGTTTTTGGGCAAACTCAAGGGTTGACCAAGTCAAATAAATTATGACTTACTCTATGAAGTTAGAAAACAAGTTAGAAGGGGCTTATAACTTCAAAGCATGGAAGAAAAGGATTGACCTCATCCTTTCCAAGAATAAAGTGTTGGATATCGTGAAAGGAAAGATTGTGGAACCACAGTTCGAAGAAGGAACCTCAGAGCATTGTAGTTATGGAGAAGTTCAAAGACAGTGACATCAATGTCATGAGTATCATAGTGGACTCTATAAAATACCACTTGATACCCTACATCTCCCATATTGACTCATCTAAGAAGATGTACAATTCCCTAACAAACCTCTTCTTAGTCAGAAACATTGGACAAGTAATGAGTCTGAAGAATGAGCTATGTGACATGAAAATGAATGATGATGATAGCATAACATCATACCTTGTGAGAATCTCTCAGTTAAGATATCAACTACAAGCTATTGAAGAAATCATTTCAGAGAAGGAACTAGTAAATATAGTACTCAAAGGTCTTCCCAAGACATGGGATGCATTTTCCACAAGTATGAAAACAAGGAAGGAGTATCCCACAATTAAAGAACTTTGGACTTGTTGTGCATAGGAAGAATCAAGGATTAGTGCAAAAGAGAAACCCCAAAAGAAATACAATGATCAAGCTTTCACAGCAAGGTTCAAGAATTTCAGGAATAAAAAGAAGTTTGGCTCAAGGAAGAAATCAAATCAAGAGAAAAATATGTCAAAAATACAATGCTTCAACTGTCAAAAATATGGTCACTGCAAGAATCATTGTCTCGAGTTAAAGAAAAGGAAGGAAACACATGAAGCATCAATTGTCGAAGAAAGGGAACCCTCAAATAAGGCCAAGCAAGATAAAACAAACTTCTTCTTCTAAGACAAGGTAACAATATTCTTCATAATTCCTGTAAATACCATGTTTACATAATTTATGTGCATATCTTGCATATTTATTTATTAGAAGATAAGATGTTCAAAGGGATACAATACCTATGGAAGAATAACAAGATCAGGATTGCTATCACGATGACTACAAGTCAAGAAATACACATGAAACGATGAAGTATATCGACAACCCTTGGTAACAATTCATGTGGAAGTTGTTAACATAAGTAACAAATGCAAGATAAGACTAAATCAGAATCAAACTTGAATAAACCTGGAAGAAGTAAAAACAGAAAGAAATCAGCAACCAAGAGGAAAATAGAAAAAGACTTGTGACACTTTGCAGAAGGCAATAAGGTTGCAGATGGAAGTGTGGACTCTCTTAGTTGGAGGGAGCCAATTATATAATTCCAAAATAAGAGCATGCATTCATGCATGAAGCAAGGATTAGGAGGGATCTAATCCTAAATAATGTGATCCATCAAGGATTATGAAGTATCTATCCATGTTCCTGTTGATGGTAGCAGCCATGAAAAGCAGCACGTGTTCAGTTTGACTTTAGAAGAAGTCTTCTTTGAAAACAAGCCTTAAAGTATCTCGGGTTGTCCATCCATATCCATGATCCTGTGATGAAAGGAAGAAGTTGAAATCTTCAGGGCATGGAATCTTTAGAAAAATCCATGGACCCAAGAGCTAAAGAGAAACATGAGGAAGAACATGGATATTCCAAGAGAGAAAGAAAATTCAGAACAACTAGTCATTATATAGAGAATCACAAGACTACCAGCTTGGTCTGAACCCACTAAAAGAAATCAAGCAGAGGAAATGAAAGTCGTGATGAAGAACAGTGTATGGAAGACTTATGAATGAAAGAATTGTGAGATCTAGAACTAAAGGTTCTCCCAGATGGATGGAGAGGACTATGATGATATCTTGTTCCAGTAACCAGACATACCTCTACCTAAGACATTATGTCTACTGGCATATCCACGGGTTGGAGTCTACATCAAATGAATGTAAGTATTGTTCTCCTCAACAAGGTAATTGAACAAAGAATCGTATGTAGAGAAACCTCAAGGTTTTTAGGTATACTATAAAGATACTCTTGTATGCAAATGGAAGAAGACAACTTGGTGCAGAGCCTCCAATGAACAACAGAAGTGTGGTGAATATTTTCTATAACAGAGATATTGTATCATAATGGTTACTCAGAAGTCCAGGATGATGGATTAGTAATCCATGACAAAATCTCATGATGAAAGAAGAAGTGACACTTGGATATGTTCCAGTTTGAGCCTTGCCACGATGTCATCCAACCATGACATACTGTAATGATCAGAGCTATATGAAGCCATCAAAAAAAAAAAAAACAGTGTTCCAGACAGACTG
Organism: Picea mariana; assembly: GCA_032191745.1. Classification (NCBI taxonomy): domain Eukaryota; kingdom Viridiplantae; phylum Streptophyta; class Pinopsida; order Pinales; family Pinaceae; genus Picea; species Picea mariana. The sequence continues at coordinate 158,884 of JASDQU010739210.1, read as the reverse complement.
AAGTACATTGAGATCGAGCATTACATTCTCCGTGATGAAGTCCAAAAAAGAGAAGTGGTTCTCTAATATATCTCCACAGATGAGCAGATAGAAGATATTTTTGTAAAACCTCTGTCCAATATGAAAAATCTTGCGTACTCAAGAAAACAAGTTGGAGCTCATGGAGACGGCTTCCTTATTGAAAAAGGAAGAAATTACTCCCAAGTTGGGAGGGAGAATTGATGTGTTATTGATTTATGGATAGTCATTTTTTAGTTCGAAAAATGGTCCAGGATGAGCAATTCCTTTCGAGTTCGAAAATTGGTTTGAGATTTCTGATGGACACGCATTTTCCAGTTCGGAAAATGGTCAATATCAGACGGTCATTTTCGTAATGAAAATGGTTCGATAGATTTTTGATGTACCATAGACAATGATTCCCCTTGTGGCCAATGTGGGGGAATGGTCTAGGACAATCTTTCTTCTTGACAGTCACTCTCAGTAGTGGTCAAGTAGAATGGTCTTCCTCGTCGGGCAGTCATTATTTTGAAGTTCACAATTGTGAACAGTTTCAAATAATGGTTTGTTTTGGAGGTTGGTGTAGGACAATCATTTCATTAGGAAATGGTCCGAACAATCATTCCCTAGGGTAGACTCATTCTCTCTAGGTTTAACTTTGTTTAGTTCCGGAGGAATGACCCAGTTAGGTGAATGGTCCAGGTTCAACAATCGGGGAAAGGCATTCCCTAGGGAAGATTCATTCTCTCCAGGTTGCACTTTGTTTAGTGTCAGAGGAATGGCTAAGTTAGGTGAATGTTCTAAGCTCATAAATCAAGACATTTATAACTTATTCTTCTATGCTTGAGAAGAATAGTCTAGATAGCTCATGGATGATGATTTACCTTCTGAGGGAAGATTCTCTTCTAGATCTCATAGATGTGAGTGGAATAATGGCCCAGGTGACTCAGTTTATATCATGACATTGTTTTTTTGTGCAGGTTGATATCAGATGATATGATTGCTATGGAGACTGTATGTCTCTGGATAGTAGATGTATGCTACTATGATACTACTATTGTAGTTGTGTACTACTATGGATAGACACAGTTGTGTTCTATTGAATGACATTGTTCTGATTGCCATGTAGACTATCAGTAGTGTTGAAAATTATTAGCAGCTAGATGGATGGTCAGTGTACTAATGGACAGACATTTTCCAGATAGAAAATGTTCCAGGACATTTATTCTTCTAGGACGTATATCTTGATTAGAAGAGTAGTCTTTTTAGCCCATGGCATGGCTTCCAGCATCTGTTGGAATAGTTATTCTTCTAGGACATATGCCTAGATTAGAATAATGGTTCTTGTATCACTCTTTGGAGTGAGTGACTTATTCAACATCATGACTGATTACTCAGATGGAGTATGGTTTCGAGAAATGATGTAGTTGATGTTGTCAGATGACACTGATAGTGATGATGGTGCTCGTGATCTAATCATGAGATATTATGTACGACTATGATGATGCTACCGATTGAATGGTATGTTTATGCTCAAGACCATTGCCTTCAATACCTCCCTAGCTAGGAGGGAGTGTTGATATTATGGTAGCTATGGGAGGTATTTACCTCCACATGTAATCCTGACGAGAATAGAATATTCCAGGAAGCATGAAGAAACCCTAAAGCATTAAACCTAACCCTAGAAGACAAGTCGTCTCAAGGAATTTATTAATATTAAGTATTTAGCATCCAGAATGAGAAGTCATCCCAGACATCTCAGGAAAATAGTATAAATACAAGTAGCCAGACCTCATTTTGTAACACACAGCTCAGAATTTCAGCTACAAAGAAGTGCACACTGCATAAAATGGGAAAGTGCGCAAGTCTGGGGAACAGCTACAGTCGGCAGCTGCCGCAATTTGTATTCCTAGTTTAGGCTCAAAATTTCTATTGGTTATGGTTGGACCTTATGATCATTCTTGGTTATCTTTTCTTGATGCATTAGCCTTGGTTTTCTATTGGTTTTCTTCCGGAATCATTCTCTGTCAAGGTTAAGGTACTCGGGGTGGCTTTGGCCTATGTTTGGGTGACAATATTGTTATATTGTCTATGGTTAAACGATCACATCTATTACTTTCTAACATTCTCCAGGGTCTTTTCCTCCCTGTCCAATATCCTTTCTGGAGCCCTCTCCCTCTGTCCCCTTCATTGAGAATCATATTTTGAGTGGTTCTCATGTCCCATCGGTTTCTCTGGTGTCTTCAAATTTTGTGAAATCAGACTACCTTTTGAGGTCGAAGGTTAAGGAAAAAGGGTCTCTACCCTCTATTGGTGGTCTTTCTTTTGCAAAGAGTTGTGTGGATCAGGTGAGAAGAAAGTCACTCATTTCCTTGGCCCAAATCCAAGCTAAAAAAGATATTAGGAGTGGAAAATAGGTGACAATGTTTTGGGCCCTTAGAGCGGGGACAGCCCATGTTGGGTTTTCTCAATGATTTTTCTTTCTTTAAATTATCAGGGATTGGGGGGTCCCCTAAAAGTGCCTGCGCTCAAACGTTTAATTCAAGTCCATAATATCGATTTAATCTTGCTTCAAGAGACTATGTGTTCAAGCCAAAAGGTTGAGGAAGCCTTAAGGCCCTTTTGAAAAGGTTGGAACTTTTACTCTCCAGACTCTATCAAATTGTCAGGTGGCCTTATCTCTACTTGGTATCCTATAATTCTATTCAGGTCTTCTCATGTTTTACCTTTCGGGACTATGGTGGAATTGGAGGATCGGGATTTATCAGTATTTTTCAAGGTTATAAATGTATATGGACCCTACGTGGTTCGTCTCCCATTTTGGGAAGGACTTAGATTCTTTGAAGTTTTTGGGGGCTTCAATATCATCTTGGGTGGTGATTTAAATTTCACGCTATCACTAAGATAATTTTGGGGGGATTCTCTTTGTAGAGATGCTCAAGAATAGTTTTTTGATAATTGGATCTGTGGAAATCATTTGGTAGATATAGAACCTGTGAAATTGTCCTTCACCAAGAGCAACGGAAGGAAAGGAAAGTAGTTAGTGGCTAAATGATTGGATCATTTCCTTGTTTCTAAATATTTACTCACATTTGGTTGGAAATGGCCTTCTTAGGTATTGATTGATGGAAATTCAAACCATCTCCAATATTTGTCTCACCCCATTCAACTTGCTCAGAAGGCATTTCCCATTTCCCTGTGCAGACTTGAAGTCCCCTTTTGCACTTCTGAGAGATAAAAATCATAGTTTTCCACATATACGTTCCCTACCAGTTATACAACATGTGTATATGCAGGTTGCACCACTACAGCCCATGTACATCGAGTTTGGTGCTCAAAATTAAAAATTGTGTTGGTTTCCATGTCACGTCGCAAGATCCATGATCCTTGACCTTCCATATACTAGAAACGTTCAGAATCGGCCCTTCAGTTCCATTTGAAGGCTATAAATGGGCCATATCCAAACCATGGAAGAAAGAGAGAATTCAACTTTTGAGAGAAAAGATACTCTGGAGAAATTTTCACTTCACATTGAGTTTGCATCCCTTTTTCCTTTAAAGTATGAACACATTGTTCAGCCCCCAAGCTCTTCCCTCTTTGATGAAGAACATCATTGTCTGTCTTATATGAGCTTTCCTTTGGTGGAGGATTGAAGTAGTGGAGGCCCAGCTAGAATAGACTTAGTTTCTTGGTTTCGAGACATGACGACACAGAATTTTGTCACTTGTATACTTTTGTTGATCATATTTTAATAGAAATACTCTTTTCTCATCCAATTGATGTCTTGCAAATATTCGAATTATTATTCCATGGGCGTATTTGTTAAGAACGCTAATGGATTATTCTATTGTATGTGCTAAATTTATATATTATCACCATATGCTTGCGTATCTTTGATGTTGAGGACAAGTTTTAGGTATAAATCTTTGAGTCGAGTGCTCAACGGTGGTCTTCATTGAACATCTGGACGAGGTAGGTGTTAGGTGGAAATATTGTTGTTTAATTTCATTGTAGTACTTTCCCAACTATTTAATTTGTCAATCTGAGGTTCGTAGGCTTACGAAGCACACACACTATATATGCAGGACTGAAGTAGAACTAATCTAATCTAATTTGTTGAAATGAAATTAATCTAGGAAAGCATTGAAAGACTAACTAGGAAAGCAGGAAATTAATCTAGGAAAGCAATACAACATGTGAAGAGTTGAATGACAAAAGACATATGTGAGCTCACACAATAAATCAATCTCAAATTATATTACAAGAATCAAATGACAAATCATGAAAGAATAACAATGAAAGAATCAAAGCTAAGAATCCCCTTCTCCTAATTACAAGACTAAATTATGAATTACATGATGACCCTCGTGAAGAGAGAACACTCTCTTATATACATGAGTTTCATAATTACAGATCCACTATTCTCTCAAATTATTCCTTCAAACCCTCCACACCTATCTTGTATAAGATATCCTATCAAAATCTCCATGATCTTCTCCTTTGAATGTGCTTGAATGATTCTCCCAAATAATCTTCAAATCTTCAAAGTTTGAAGATGAAATTCGAATTTGAGGCTAGGTGGTAATATTTGACTTTGTTGAAATATTCAAATATGCATGCACACATGATCAAACTCATCCAACCTTGATATATAATGAAAATATGTTAATTTCCAATATTTAATCACAAATTCACTTATAATACTAAAATGAATAAAAAGGAAAATAATAAGGAGAAACCCAAATATATTTATGAAAATGGTATGATGGAAGGTTAATGGGACGATGAAATGTAAGGAATAGTGCAGGAAAAGGTGGATGAAAATACAACATTTATGAGGCCCAACATGCCCCCCAACTGAACTTGTTGCATGTCCTCATGCAACCATGCATGGATCTTATTAAGAAATTTTGGCATTTAAACTATGGCTTTGATTGATGATGTCCTTAACAATGAATGTTTCGAGGGTATGAAATACAAGAGTAACAGCATGTGAAATACATGAGTAACAACTTACATTTTCTTATGGTTGGTTCTTGTGTGAAAACCATGAATACAAAGAATGTTGGTTCTTGTGTTAACAACATTCATTTCACTTATTTATTTTCTTGCTGCAATAATTTATCCATATACTCACTGGAAATAATAAGTTATCAATGTGAATAAGAAAGCAGCACTATGTATAAGAAAGCCTTTTCTTTATCTTTATGAATTATGCCAATATGTATATCAATCGAAATGCAACAAAGTGTCATTGGAAAAGAAATGTTAGTGAATCATAAATGGAATGATGAGATGGTAAAATGGAATAATGGTATGTAGTGAATATAGGTTCCCTCCCTGAAGTGGTTTCATATCCTTATGCAACTTGGCATAGGTTATGAAAGTGAAAAAGGAAATAGAGCATGGTGAGAGAATTTTCCAAAGTTATTCATTACTAGCAAATAAGGAATTACATGATTAAAGATTAGAAAATAACATACCTCCACTTACCCAATGATGATGAACAATGCAATAGTAATATGGCTGGTGTTGGAGCATGGAAGATGTCACGGTTGCAGGATTATGAAAATGGATATGCTAATGTTGTTGTTGCTGTAACTGGATCATGGGAAGTGAAGGAATCTGAACTGCTACTGCTAAATCATGAGAAATGTGGAAGGCAAAGAATATGGAACTGTAGTACTCTCATAGATCTGAAATCAAACTGGTGCAACTGTTGAGGGGATCATGAAAAAGTGTATAGTCTTCACCCACTACAAACCGATGGTACAGTTCTAATCATGCGAATGAATGTGTCGGTGTCGAGCATGAAGAGAAATCACTGGATTACCGACCATTGATGAATGTCATTAACCAATGCGAGGTAACTCACCATTGATGTCAATGAGAGCCAAGGTACCCGAGTACATCTTGTGAAGTGTGAATATATGGGTTGATGTTGAGCCACTTGAAAAATATGACGATCAAGGGACATTGACGTATTCCCATGATTTTCAGCGAGAGAATTTTCATTAAGGCATGCAAGCCTCAAGGTACTCAAAAGGAACTCTAGTCTATATCCCAGATAAGGTGTCGAGGTCGATGGGGCAAGACTGTTGAAAGGTGGGCCTTAAGGAATCCCACATCAGTCAACACGAGTGTGTAAAAAGATTGGTAGGACTATAGATAGATCTCAGTAGCAACAATGTGTATGGCAAGGAAATGTAATCATGGAAAGGGAGTTTGTTTTATTCAGAAGGAAAAGTAGAAAGGAAAAAATGAACTGAAAAAGATAAAGGAAATGATGTATGCAACTCAGAAAAATAGGCATGTGAAATCATGAGGGATAATTCAATGGAAGATGGGCTTCAACACCAGGATGATTAATCAGCTTTGAAGGAGAAATGGGATAGTGTCACAGCATGAAATTTGGCAAAATGTTGTTGTGTATTGGCAAAAATTTTATGTGTAACAGCAAACATCGGGATGCGCAAAAAGTTTATGTGTATCAGCAAAATGATTCTGTTGAGTAACAGCTCCTTCAAGCTGTCTAGCAAAGCATGTGTTCTTTGAAAAAATTTGTGATTCTTGAAAATCACTTCAGCAGCAAAATGTGAGCGTCTCTGAACCTGAAAAAGCTTAGTACAAATCCTACAGGAAAACAGTGAGATTTGTGAAAAACATATCATTCAGAAATAAGTGCAAATGTGGAAAATCAAAGAAAAATAAATGTTTTATACCTTTTTTCATTGTGCTTGTTTCATCATTAATTACTGCGTGAAGTGACTTGAGAAAAACACATCATCATAACATGTTTGGATCATGGTTTTCAAGAATAAATAAAGCGTCCATTTGCAAATTTTTATTTTAGTTTTGATGTGTTTTTATATTTTTATTTTTATAATGTTTTTATAAAAAAATTATTGTTTTTCTTTGTTTGTTTTGTTGTTTTGGTTTTATAATAAAACAAAACAAAAATAGTTATTATTTTTCTTTGTTTGTTTTTATTGTTTTTGTTTTATAATAAACCCAAACAAAAACATATATATAATATGATTTATTTATAAAACAAACAAAATAAAAATAAATGTTATTTTTATTAATTATTTTTTTTGTTATATTACAAACCAAAATAAAAATAACAATAGTTTCTGTTTTGATCAACCCCAAACAAAAATACAATAATAACAATTATTGTGGGCAAATTATACTAATACAAAACCTTACAAACTGTAATTGTCATACAGAAATCATGCAATCCAACATTGCATGTTTCTTTTGCTACAAATGGAGGCGTTCTAGGCGTTTGCAATTCGAGAAAGGTCGGAGACAACTGGCTTAGAATTCCACCAACAAATGCATCTCCCACACTCGTTGTATCCACAGCCTTCAATCTCCCCTTCCTCACAAAGAGCGTTAATTAGTAAGACAAATTGGACTCTTAGATCACGTGCCATGTGGAGCAGAGTTTGTTATTAACTTGAATTATTCTTCTTGGAGGGTGTCATATTCAAACAGTTCAAAACAAATCGTTTTTCCCTCACGCAGTCTACAAAACAGAGCTCCGAAGAACCCTGAATTTCTCCCAAATGGTTGTGAAATCCATAAAATAGCTCACGATTTACCTTATTGCCTCCGATTCCGAGAAAACCCATATTTTATTTTATTTTAATTCGCCTCGATTTTCTCAGAAAATATGTTTTAAAATCATATGTTTTAATAGTCACGCATTTCTGGCAATTACATTTTCTGGCAATTACCTCTGAAGAAATTGAAAACTGGATGATGCCTGTTGTGGTAAAATTTTCAAATCTTGTCTCTCACAGAGAAGTTTAGATCGATCACCCTTATTCCAATTACCTGCAATGGAATCTGCAATCTTCTCTTCATCTGATACACCTTCATTGTCTGTCTCTGCAACTTTTAAAATCTATTTCTAATAACTACTGCATGTACTCATTCTTTTTATTTTGATTTCAAGGTTGAGATCCAGAAGAAAATATATATATAGATATATATTAAAACAATTTATCTTCCTGAGGTGAATAATGTAAACTATTCGTTAAGTTTTAACAATGGAATCATTGTTTATTAACCTCGAGTCTTATTGCAGTTC
>JASDQU010739210.1:113496-128533 GCA_032191745.1 Picea mariana | reverse complement strand
TTCCAATAACGACAGCAGAGTATTATACAAAAAGAAACCTTGCTCAGATTTTTATTGATTTTTAATTTGTGTGTGTGCAGTTTTAGTTCAAGGTTGCAGGATGAAGACAAAAGATAGCGTTGATGCGACTCAAAATTAGAAAGAAACCAGACCAAAATTTTATCATGGCTAGATGTAATTCAAAACCAGAAATGAACCAAATCGAAATTTCAAAAACGTATTTCAATCAATTCAGGTCGTGACACAGTTTCAACAAAAGTTTCAGCATGGAAAAACGTCATTGTATCAGCATGTAAAATTTTATTGTATCAGCATGTAGAAATTTCATTGTTTCAGCATGCTGTAACAGCATGTAAAATTTTCATTGTATCAGCATGTTGTAATAGCGAAAATTTTCACTGTAACAGCATGTAAAATTTGGTTTTGTTTTTATTCGTCTAAAAAAAGTTGTTTATTGTGTTTATTTGTTAGTCAAAGTATGGACACAAAAACATTCATTCCTGAAATCAAAATCGTCCCTATTTTCTGATCCTCGCGATTGCAGAAAGCGCGGAGGAGAGCATACTTATTCTAGGTAAAAGCAAAATCCGATAATGAAAACAAAAACTAAAAATGAAAGCCTGCCTACTCTATGTTAATTACATCTTAGAAATCAGTTACGTGTAGTCAAATAACCAATGGAGCCAAGCACACAACAGTAACAACAATATGTTCAATGGCAATTTTTCAAATGAATAATGGAAATATTTGAGAGTGAATGAATCTAGTTGTTGTCACTGCAAAATTTCTAAATAAAAAAAAAAAAAAATGGAGCTAATTGAGTGCTTACCTGGAACCATTGCTCGATATAACTTTCATAGGCATGATTTCCCTCATGCAGATCATGCTACAGCTCCTCATCGTCCTCCTCAAGTTCTTCATATGTTGATTCCTCGTTCGTTTCTGGAGGAGTATTTAAGCTCTGGGTTGCTATCAAGATCTCCTCTTCCTGAGAAGAAGAAATCCCAATTTTTGTCGGGATCTGAGCAAGTTGTTCCAAGCTGACACTCATGGTTAAATCATATTTCAAAAGGGGTTCTTACAACACCCAAATCAAAAATAAATAAATAAAATTGAAAATCACACTTGCTAAAACACATGAAAACCTCTTCACAGTTGCAAAAATTGAATTTGCAAAAATTGAAATTACGGAAATTGAAATTACTAGAATTGAAATTTATACTACCACGCTTTTCGAAACTGAAACACTCCCTACATTCCCTTACCCATATGTCACCTTAGAGTTAGGAGCATGACTAATCACACTTGCATGAAAATTCAAACTAAACTTCAATGCATCATGCTTCCCCGGCAACAGCGCCAAAATGTTAGGTGGAAATATTGTCGTTTAATTCCGTTGTAGTACTTGCCCAACTATTTAATTTGTCAATCTGAGGTTCGTAGGCTTACGAAGTACACGCACTATATATGTAGGACTGAAGTAGAACTAATCTAATCTAATTTGTTGAAATGAAATTAATCTAGGAAAGCAGGGAATTAATTTAGGAAATCAATACAACATGTGAAGAGTTGAATGACAAAAGACATATGTGAGCTCACACAATAAATCAATCTCAAATTATATTACAAGAAACAAATGACAAAGCATGAAAGAATCAAAGCTAAGAATCCCCTTCTCCTAATTACAAGACTAAATTATGAATTACATGATGAGCCTCATGAAGAGAGAACACTCTCTTATATACATGAGTGTCATAATTATAGATCCACTATTCTCTCAACTTATTCCTTCAAATCCTCCACACCTATCTTGGATAAGATATCCTATCAAAATCTCCATGATCTTCTCCTTTCAATATGCTTGAATGATTGTCCCAAATATTCTTCAAATCTTCAAATTTTGAAGATGAAATTCGAATTTGAGGCTAGGTGGTAATATTTGACTTTGTTGAAATCTTCAAATATGCCTTCACACATCATCAAACTCATCCAACCTTGATATATAATGAAAATATGTTAATTTCTAGTATTTAATCACAAATTCACTTATAATACTAAAATGAATACAATGGAAAATAATAAGGAGAAACCCAAATATATTTATGAAAATGGTATAATGGAAGGTTAATGGGACGATGAAATGTAAGGAATAGTGAAGGAAAAGGTGGATGAAAATACGACATTTCTGAGACCCAACAGTAGGCTCTTTTATCTTGTCTTGTTAGCATTTACATTTATATATCATACTTGAGATTAGAATTGATTTCTGCAGTCATTATGTTTGTTGTGGTTTACCCCATGCCATATAGTGATTTTCCTCGTAACAGAATTGGCGACCATACTGAATCTTCTATTTTGGGGTTTGGAGTGTTTTTCTCCTTCAATTGCTCTCTGGTAACCTGATTTTTCTTGTCACATGATTGCTTGATAGCCTATTTTTACTTTGTATCTGAGTTTCTTGGCCTTATCCTTACCCTGGTAGTTTTTTAATGCATATATGTGGGTTTTCCCTCGACAGACACGTACATATGCGAGTTGTCTTTCTATAGGGCACGTACATATGCGAGTTTTCCTTAAATAGTCACGTACATCAACTTTTTTAGCTTACTTGCTGAGTTTGGTGTTTGTTGGATGATTTTTTATGGTTGTTGAGTCTTCTTGGGTCTCTATCCTAACTGTTGAGTGCTTGTAGAGTGATAAGAAACCTTTTTATGGTTGAATTTTCAGGCAGTTTTTCTTTCTCATCATATTTTTCATTGGTCATCCTTGCATCTTGATCTAAGTGTTTGCTTCTTGATATCATTATTGGCTTGTCTCTTTTTGCTTATGATAGGATCTATATATCAAGCTATTATTCATTCCTTGCATTTTCATTCTTTATATTGAAAATACAAAAATATACATTTTGTGTTATGGAATTTTCTCTTTTGGTTGTTTAGTATTGATCTTGATACATATGAAATATTGCATTTTATTTGAAATTGCAGAGTTGAATTAAAAGTTTTATTTTGAAAAGCTTATCATTCTTTGAGAATTGAAGATTATGACTTAGATTTATGTTCATATTCATTTATTTAATGTTCTAAGTCATAACATCATCATTTTCATGACCACATCTTTTGAGTAAACAAATCCATTAAATGATTAATTTAAAATTGATTAGAAACAATTTTATTTTTCAAAGTACACAAACAAGCATAGGATATAGGACCTTGGAATAGGATTTTGTGAGTAAAAATATCCAAGGATATTAAACTCAACATATGTTTCTGACTAAGGGAGTGGTGAAATACATTGTATAATTAGTGACGTAAGGAGGCTCTGCTCACACTGGAGTTAAACACGAGGTTTTGCGAAGTTGGTTGCATAGATATCTCTCTAATACCTTCTTAGCATTAGAGATATTTCTAGGGATCTATTCGTATTTGGGGGTCTTCCAAGTACCTTTAACTCCCTGAGAGGCAGTGCTTTCAATATTTTGGGCTTTGTTACCCTACCCATACGGTGGACCTGACTTACGACTGTTCACCTGCGCATTGGTTATATCATGGTGTCTTTATTTTCTTGACATAGGTAACCACATAGGTTACTTGTAGGGGTTATTCTACAGGTACCTTGAGTCAAATAAGGGTCGGACAGCACACAGCCTTTATGGAGGATTACCTCTCCAAGGAGATATAACCGACTATGTTGTGAATCCCACAAGGGCCCTTATATTTAATTCTAATACCTCTGATATTTTGAATGGAGTCTCAAGCCCCTCTTTGGCGAGGCATACCTACTCTAGTGAGGGAGGCCCCTTTTTAGCCACTTTATCTTGTTTGTGTGCATTTGGACCTTTTGTTTATTTTGGTGTGTTCTTTGATTGTTAGTTGGCCTTAGGATTTATTTTTTATATATAGAGTCTTGAGTCATCGTGGATCCAGACCAGCTTCCTCGCAAGTCTTGCCATTTTTTGAAGTTACCAACGCATCTTGAGTATTTTCCTTCTAAAAGGCGTAAAGTTATCAAACGTGGTACACACACCTCCACCTACCAGACTTGTGATCATACAAGTATGAGTGCTGAGTCAAGTCAGCAATATATCGGGATTCCTTTGACTCCCATACCTATTGTAGTTAATGGAACTCCTTTGACGCCTTCAACCACTATGGTTGTAGTGTTGGAAGTTCCCATAATCACTCCTATATGGCCTGTGGTCGCTACTCAGCCCATAGTAACAAACCATTTTCAGTCTCTTTTTGGTACACCTAGATACAATGCTCAGTCTATTCCTTTGATCTATAACCCTTTCGCTTTTTGTTTGTCGAATATGACATTGCAACTTTCGTCTTCCATTCCATTGAATAATACAAATCATAGTATTAGACTTGGGGGCATGGCTCCTCTGCATATTCCACTCTTGTTTGGTGGAGCTCATATTCCCCAAACGACTCCTACAGTTGAAATCCAACCTCCTTTCCCTCCTGGGTCTGATCCTAGTCTTAATGCTCCTGGATGGAGTAATCAACTGGAAAGACAAGCTATTTCCTATGTTCCATCCTTTAAAACTTCCTCCTCCACACTGATTCTGATCAACACGTTTGGTATGACAAATCCACCTCTATCCTCCAGATTTCTACCTGGGGGAGGTCATTTTCATACTATGGGAAACCCCCAGCCTAGAGCTACTCCAACTGGGGGAAATGTTTATAACCGTCATTATAACATTCCTACAAGAATGGTTTCTTTTCAACCCCTTATGAATCAGTTTGGAGGAGGATATTACTAGACCGGATAGGGCCATGATGCATACCAGAACCCTGGTTGGGCTACAATCCCTCATCATCAATCCTTCCCCGGAGCATGGGCTCAGATGTTGCAACCCCAGCTCTATTTTATGGCCATGCTTAATTTTCCACACTTGTCAATATTAATGAATGACCTGACGCATCATGATCCATCATGGCCCCACGTCCCCACCAAGCTTCCTTCGGATATTCTAAAATTTTAGGGCAAGACTAGTGAGTATCTTGGTGATCACATAACTACTTTCATCTTTTATGCTCTTCCAATTCCATTAACAACGATTCTATTCGTTTGAGACTATTTCAATGCACCCTTATGGGGGTTGCAGCAATATGGTACATAGAGCTACCGGGGGGAACATATGGGAATTTTAATCAGATTTTTTTAGTCTTTCTCAACCACTTCTAGTTTTCGATTCGTTACGATGTCGGCATAGAACTTATGTCGTATCTCTGCTAGGAAAAATCCACCCATATATCGGACCATATCTAAGAGTGGCATATATGGAAGAGGTTGATCAAAGCCTACATTCCTCCAGAGTTTATGTTGGAATGGTTTCTTAAGTCTTTATTGCCTTATATTTCTAAGGATGTTTCTACATCCGGGGTAACCTCTGAAGAGGAAGACATTTTCAAATCCCAGCAATTAGACCTCATATATGCTCAATCTGGGAGGTTATATGAAATTCTTCCTAACGCGTCGAGGTCAAATTACGACCCTCGACAAAATCTCGGGCCTCATGCCAATGGCATTATAGAATCTGCAAATACTAAGTCTACAGACTTGGTGATGCACCAGTTGAAGGAGTTGTCTCTAAGATAGTCTGTAGCAAGACAAGCTTCATCTATGTCCTCCACTCCCATCTAGTCGGCGGATGTGCATTATGTACAGTCGTCGTCTAAACCAAATCGTAACCAGCAACCAGGAGGGAATAGAAAGAAAGGATGTGGTAATAATCATAAGGATGGGAGGAATCATAATAATAATAAACCCAAGGACAATGTTAACAATGATAGATCGAATAACAATGTTGGTGAGGGAAAGAAATAAAAGCAGAAGGTGAGGTTTCTTGTAAACTTTGTATTGATGATCACCTTACCCACTTATGCCCCAAACTTGAGGAATCCATGAGGCTCTTATCTCAACCGCCCGATGTGTTGACTAATCAATTTCCACACAATCAGCACATGGCCTCAAGCTCCTCTAATGTTGGAAATGCATTGAATGGGAATAAAAACCCATCAGCGCACAAAGGTGACCGTCTATGTGTAAATATGGTCAAGTCTCAGATTAATGTAGCCACTTGATATCGTGATTATGGATATTCATAGATTGTTCCAGGTCTAGAGTCTCCCCCTCCTTCAGAAAGACCTTTGCAGATCGAAAATCCAGAGCCTCTACCTCGTATTCCGAAAGGAGTACTAAAACACTCTACCCACAACCTTAATGCTAGAGCTACCCAGAACTATTCGATTGTTGAAGATCTGGATCAAACCCCTTGTGCGATGTCAGCTTTGGAAGTGCTCTAGACGTGTCCTTCACAGAGGAATGTCTTGTTATCTGAATTTGCATCTCTAGACCCATGTGTCTCTAAGGTTATCAAGTTTGACATCATGGATGTGAAGCCTCGCTTTCCTTACCATGTGGCCTTTCAAATCCATGTGGATTACTCAAAGTATACCATCAAACGTAATGTTATTGATGAAGGCAATACAATGTGCATGATGTCCCTAACCTGTTGCAAAACCATTGGCTCTCCAACCCTCTCTCAATCTATAACTATGTTGACTGCATTTCATGGTTATTCTTTCCGACCCGATGGAATTCTTCCCACCTTTCCGGTCCATTTAGGTGGAAAGACGGTGGAGGTCGATGTCGAGGTGGTTGATGCACCCCTTGAATATAACTTATTACTAGGGAGTAATTGGACTTATGCTATGATTGCAGTCGTATCATCGGTTTTCTATACTTTATGTTTATCTCATGAAGGGGAAATCATGACGATTGATCAGTTATCATTTGCGCATGCTAGTCCCAATGCATCAGTTGGACTTTTGATCCCCATGATCGACATTTCTCAGCTAGAAACTAAGGATATTGGTATTGAAATGAATTCCTCCCTCATGGGTACCTTTGATTTTGTGGCTCCAATTCATCACATTTATTCCATGTCCAATAGGTCTTCTTCATCAATGATGTTTAATCCTTTATGCACTTTGTATTTCAACGATCCTTGGACCCTACCTTCCCCGACCATGTCTTGTGAAGGACAATCTCATATTTTAATGGAAATTCCATTGTCAACAGCAGAGATAGCGTATGAGGTTTTTCTTGACTCTATTGCTGACCTAGATCATGTCTCCTCGCAGACGGATGAGGAGGATCTTGTTCTCAAGCCCGTATGGGCCACCTCATCATCTTGCTAACACGATTGCCTTGATGATACTTTACCTTCGAATAAATCCATCTTAGAGGCCATGAATGGTCCTGATAGGCCATGGGATGATATTCATCATCGCTCTTACTTCCTCTCAGAGCTTGTTAGAATCGAACATGACAATTTTAGATCTACCTTGAGTGAGATGGTCAGTCACGCCATGGTTCCACTAGATACGCATGGAATTTATGTTGAAGGAAACATGGAGAGTATTTCTCCTACTGTCACGATCGACATCTCTTGAATTCCTAGTAAATTTGAAAATGTATATATCGGTGCGTATTGTTCGTCTGAAGAAATTCAGATCTACACCGATCTATTCAAATAATTTTGTGATGTATTCGCTTGGACATATGAAGAGATGCCAAGAATCGACCCTCGTATTGTCGAACATGAGATCGAAACCTATCTGGATGCTAAACCTGTTCGATAATGGCTTAGAGTTGTTAATCCTTGGAACGCCCCTACCATTAAGGCAGAGGTGGAGAAACTGCTTAATGTTGGTTTTATCTACCCAGTTCCCTTGATCAAATGGGTATCCAACCCCGTTCGTGTGAATACAAAACAGGGAACCATCCATGTGTGTATGGATTTTCGAGACTTGAATAAGGCTTGTCCTAAAGACAACTTCCCAACACATTTCATTGATCATTTTCTCGATGAGTGTGCGGGAAGTGAGGTTTTTTCTTTTATGGACGGATTTTCAGGATACAATCAAATTCAGATCAAGCCCGAGGATCAACATAATACAGAATTTATTTTTCCTCGGGGTAATTTTTCATACCAGCCTTAAAAACCTCGACGCAACCTTCTAATGAGCCATGACCTTCACTTTTCATGATCTTAAACACATTGTCAAATCTTACTTTGATGATCTCGTTGCTCACTCTCGCAAGAGAGTAGATCACTCTACCCACCTTTGACTAGTCTTTGAGAGATGTCATTATTATCGAATCCATTTAAACCCTCACAAGTGAATCTTCTACATTAGGTTTGGTCATATTTTAGGATTCTTAGTTTCTGAGAATGGGATCTTGGTGGATCCTATGAAGGATGAGGAAATATTTTATGTTGGTTGTGGAGCCTAATTATCTTCCTGATTCATAGGTCTTTGTTTTGAGTTGTGTTTATACCCCATGAAGACTTTACACCCAGAATAATGTACACTCCTCCACGCGGGGGAGTGCAGAGGGGGGTTACCCTCTCTATGGGGTCTAGGGGCAGGCAAGCCCCCGGTGGGGGTTCGGGGGAGAATCCCTTGAAGGAAAAATTACCTTGTAAATGTATATTATAATTTCATAGAAAATCTGGACCGTTCATTATAAGGTCGCAGATTTTACAGTAGAAGTTATGTTATGGTTTTTTGCCCTAGAAGGAAACACTCTTTTACGAGGGAAATGTCTTGTGGCTATGCATTATTTTGAATATTGTATTCTGAGTGAGGATACTATGAGAGAAATAAGAGGAAACAACGAGTGTGTTGTAGGTTGTATCCCTTCATTTGCTAGATAATAATAAAGGAAGGACCTGGAAATTTCTCGGGTGGACGTAGCCCACACTAGGTGAACCACGTATATATGTGTCTCTATTGTATTGTGTATCTTTTGCGTTTTATTTCTACATTTGTTTTATTTTATTTCTCTGTGATCCTATTTTTATAACACTCTGATTGCCTCCCCCGTGCAACATTCGTCGACTTTAGGGTTTACAGGGGAAAGTTAACTTCTTACGTTGGTTTATAGTAAACTATGACAATATAACTAAGGGTTTCATGCATCTCTTGAAGAAGGACACTTTGTTTATATGGGATGAGCGAGCCCAGGAATTCTTCGATGCTCTTAAGAAAGCCTTTGTATTGACGCTTCTGCTGAAGCCTCCGGACTACAGTAGAGATTACTTGCTTTATATCATCGTGTCTGAAGGGAAGGTTGGTATGGTTCTAGTTCTGGAGGAAGATGAGATCCACGAGAACGTTTTCTACTACCTTAGTTGATATTTAGTCATCCTTGAACTTAAGTACTCTCATGTTGAGAAGCTAGTCTTGGATGTCGTACACGTGGTTCAAAGATTGTGGCATTATATATTGCTTTAAAAATATATCGTAGTTGTTGATGTCAATCCATTTCAATACATCCTTACTAGGTGTATAATAGGGGGGAAATACAATAATTGGATTGTCATTTTGCAAGAGTTTGACCTCGATTTTGCTTCAGCGAAATCTAATAAATCACTAGTTTTTGTCGAGTTAATATCGGACTTCCCTCGACTAGATGAGGACATTATTCATAATGATTCCGATCCAGATTTTATAAGCAAAACGAAATGACTACAAATTATTAATAGATTCTTAACACAGAATAACATAGATACAGTAAAACTGGTTTTCTATTCAATAAGGAAATAAGCTGAAACTGTAAAATGTAGTGGAAAACAAGCTTGCTAGAATGGTGGCAGCTTATCTCTAAGAAGAGATGTGACAGTTGCGTTGATTTGCAAGAAGATGGTTACAATGAGGCTCTGAAGGCCTTTTACAATAAACAGGAATGTCAAAAAACCTAGAAAACCAAAAACCTAACCCTAGGAGATGAAGCACCAAAAGTCAGGTGGGCCCCGTTTGGGTAAGTTATTACATCAACTTCCTGAGGTCGTAAATTTTGCATATGATCTTCGTTTTAGGTGCATGATAGCCCGTTGGAAAGGTGTAATCGAGAAGAAAAATTTCCGATTGGCCCAATTCAATGATATAAGCAATCACATGGGCCCCAAATCCCAAAAAAACATCATTTAGGGCCTCAAAACGGCCTTGAAAGTTTGGAACCCGAAAAACTACCAAGGTGGAAAACTCTTTTTCGAGACAGTGGAATAGGTGGGTGGCCACTGATATCCACCTGGATCAAATTCATTTGTGGATGAACATATCTTGCCTTCGGACCCCCGGTACGTAGACATTTTGATCTATCTTCAAACCTTGAAGTTTTCTCAGCATCTGTCGAGAGATTATCGATGGCGTATACGGTATCAAGCTAAAAACTACCTTTACGTTGGTGACACTTTATATCACTGAGGCGTAGATAGTATCTTGCGTCATTTCTTGACTCATGAGGAAGTTGAGTATATTCTTAATGGCTGTTATAGTGGGGATTTTGGTGGTCATCTATCTTGGCTTGCAACAACCCAAAAAATATTGCGAGCTGGTTATTTTTAGCCGTCAATTTTTAAGTATTATGTCAAGGCGGTCAAGAAGTGTCACCCTTGCCAGGTGTTTTCTCAGAAAATGTGCTCACATCCAACCCCTCTTCACCCAGTCATCATTATTGGTCCCTTCACCAAGTGGGGGGTGGATTTTGTGGACTGCAACCCAGCTTCAGGTGGGGGGCATCAGCATATTATCATGGTCATAGACTACTTCACTAAATGTGCAAAGGCCATGCCTACGATTAAATCTGATGGTAAGACCGCGGCATTTTTCGTGTTCAACCAAATTATAGCCTGGTTTGGAATCCCAAGGGATATTGTCATTGATCATGGAAGACACTTTCATAATGAAATGAAGAAGGAATTAGCATCAAAACTGGGGTTTAAACATGGTCATTCTTTCCCTTACTATCCCCAGGAAAATGGACAAGTAGATGCTGTGAACAAATCTCTCAAAACCATTTTGCAAAAACCTTTCAGCCAGAGCAAATCTGACTAGAATTTAATGCTTTACCATGCGCTTTGTGCATACCAAACCTCGGTTAATATTTCCATCATTTTTTCTCCTTTTCAGTTAGTACACGGTGTGGAGTCGATTCTTCCTATTGAATGTGAAATCCCTTCCCTTAAACTGGTAGTTAAGCTCCTACCTGACACTTTTGATCTTGAAGAACACCTATTACACCTAGAGAGCCTAGATGAGAAATGTTGAGATTCCTCTATAGATATCGAAGTGAATAAGCGACGTGTTAATATCCAGCATGATAGGTCTATCTGTCCTCGACAGTTCTGTGGGGGTGACCTGGCCCTCTTGTATGACCAAGCCAAAGAACCATTGGGGGCAGGCAAGTTCAACCCCATGTGGCATAGTGCTTATATCATGCAATGTGTATTAGAAAAAGGATCCTATGAATTGGAGTATTATGAAGGGAATATGTTGGTTGATCCCATAAATGGGCTCTACTTGAAAAGATATTACACTTGAGCCCCCAAGTTTGGGCATAACTCTTTGTATATTGGTGTATCTTAGTGTATATATATCTTTTCCTTTGTGTCATTGGCTTGCTTATCGAGTTTTCCCTTGGTTGAAAGATGTCAATGGAGTCTTCAGTTTTCTTAGGATTCATAGACGATGTCAATCATCATACATGGAACTTGGCTTCCGTCGCTTGGGTCATCTACTCACCCGAGGTTCAACTGTTGTCTTCAGGGGGCGTTTGTCTAAGGCCATCAACGAATAATATGGATAAGTATAGCATCGTTATAGAGATTTTATGAAACTCCATTTTCCATGGTGTTCATTCTTTAGAAGTTTGCATGGACTCCCAGTTAGTAGTATATCAGTTGAATGGTAGTTACCATGTGTGAGACCTTACTCTACTCCAACGATTCCAATGGGTACAACTTTTGGAACGACACTTTGAGTTTATTACTTATAATCACATACCTAGAAGTTCTAATTATGTATCTGATGCATATGCTAATTATGTTCTATATTTTTATTTGTCACGTAACTAAAGTAAAGAAAACAAATTCATCAATGTACACATTGTAATATATAAGTAAAGCCGAAGACCAATGTTTTTTATATTTCATCTCTCCAAAAAATATGGTATCATGGTACAAAATGGGGCTCACACCCTCAAAATACATATATGGTTGATAGATATAATTACCATGGAATCTACGCCTGTGGTGTTGGATGTGTATCATGATAGCATACTATCGCGTTTGTGAGACACCGGAAGTGTCACACCCACGCACAGGGCACACCCACCACCTGTCGATGCATATCCTCTAGCAGATGCTCCACCTGAACCATACGTATCTTGTATGTCAAACGAGACAAGTTCCCCTACACATTTTGTAGAACCCTCTCCTCATCTCCTCATGTTGTCTCATCTCCTTGGTTCCTCCTCCGATGTCATGGGAATCCATTTGGTCATCGCAGACCCACATTTGTGTAACAAAGTAATTTTCAATACTTGATACCATCCAAAAATATTTGCATATTTTATTCTTTTTGAAAAACACAAAAATTGAAATATATAAATACTTTTCATACATGTATCACCATAGGAGGATTCTAGTGGCAATGGAATATATGGACCTCCTATGTAGTCAATATCATCATAAGGGTAGTCGTTTATGGCTATCACCTGTCAACGCCACCAGAAGAAGAACTCATCATTGTAGGGGGTTAGAACCCTACCACCTCCTAACCACCTCATCACCTCGGTCTACCATGACATGGATGGATTTTGTGGTCCATGTGGAATGATATCCAATCTAGGGCTCAAACTTGGAACCCACACAAAGAAAAAACTACATAAGATAGATGTGAACCCGAAGTTCCTTTTCCTCCCTTGTTTGCAATCTATCAGTTGGTTCTTCATGTTAGCCAGTAGTGATGTACACCAGTCCTAAACTGTAGGTCGCATGCACTCCACTGCATAAAAAATGAGTGGCATTGATTCCTAGTCCAACGTGGCTAACCCCATGATCCCTGTAAGTACAAGGAAGATGATCTTCAAGCTCAAGTTCTTGATCGCCTTGATGGGGAGTTGACTCTCTACCTTCTCTGTGCCTGCAACACAATGGGTGGTAATGTAGTCCTCTATGTTCATACCACCCCCAGCTCCTTGGGCCTAGAGATTCACCACCTCACCCTGACGAGATAATCCTGTGATGAAATATATTTCCTCTACTTCAATTCTCAATGGTTTCCCATCGATATTGAAGGCCACTGTATATGGATCCCAGAAGTTTATTAGCATTTGAAGAAACCTCACTTGAGCCCTCATTCCTTTGAGAGCCCAAAACTTGTAAATCCCACATCTTTTTAGGGAAATTTGGGCCCCTGCATCTCTTTCCACAGTTGCATCCACTTCCTCATGCTCTCTCTCTCTCCATTCAATTACCATCCTGAAAAAGGAAAACCCTTTTTTGATTCAAACTCTTTAAAAAACTTGTTTGTGGACTTGTACACGAGTTGTAATATTAACAGTCGTGTGTAGGGCCAAATATATGAGGGAAAGCTCTACTTTTCCCGCGTACATGTCTCCATATATGTGACTCGATGAAATACAACCCGCGTACACCCTAATTCATAATTTACGCCCTTTAGAACTCAAAAAATAGGGTCTAATTTGAAATTGTAAAACACTAGAAATGAAGAGGAGAGCAAGAGTACTTACTTGGTCTAGATGGTTTTCAATTCCGTCACTTGTAGCTCCCACAATCGGCACTTGAAGATCGTGGGAAAATTGGTCCAAAATGCACTATGTGGGTAAAAAAGTCAAATAGTATGGTAAAATTGGTTAATTTTACTATTAATAGAAAACTTTTGCCCACTTTACATAGTTTTCGCTAATTTTTCGACCTAATCGACTAATAGTACCGTTGAAGAAGTTGGTTTTGGTGCTTTTATCCAAGGGTTTTTGCAGTTTCTAGCGTCATATCGTTCGTTAGTGACTTCGGCAGGTATTTTCTTTGACCAGCATATAGGATAGGTTGCCACTCCATCTTGCATATTTTCATTATCCTATGAATGTGATCTATATGCCTTAGTTATGAACCCATTTATTGGCAACATGAAACCTTCCTACTACTATTAGAAGTGTCGTTATTGAATGGTAGAGGCTTACCAAACATGGGTTCCCTAGTTAGAACCTCTGTGTCATCTATTTCCCATGCAGAGATTATTCCATAAAGACCGGGAGTCCCTTATAGCTCCAATATGACTCTGCATTTGAACCTCATATTCTTACTCATAAGAATTCTGACCTATACCTATGGGAATCCCACAAATTCTTATTTAATCTCTTTTCTGAATCTCTCAAAAAGCGAAAATATTGTCGAGTGAACTTATCTCTTTCACACTCGTTAATTGGCTTTGAAAGGACATCTATTTGGTGTAAGTTTAACCCTTTTTTTAACCAAGTAGACTAATTTCAAAAAAGGAATACTCTAGTCACTAGTGGCTAGAAGAGTTCTCCTAGGTATTATTTTATACTTTTTCGGGCCTAGGGGACTAAATTTACGAAAAAGGACATTCTTTGGAGTTAAGTTGTAATTTCATCTCATTCTCTTACTTGCAGTATTGATCCTATTCTCGGTTCCCTCTTTATCGTTACAAGCCTATTACATTAGAAATTTGCATCACTACCCAAGTAGATACTTGTTTATATCCTTTGCAACTTGACACCTTATACCTTAAGAGGAAATATTCCCCCCAGTGTCCACATCTTGCATGCACCTCCTTGCATTGAGCATAGGTATGTTCCACTATTGGAACTAGTTGCTTACTCGCGACACTCGTTTCCTCCTTTGTATCATAACATTCATTTTCCTATGAAAAAATAAAAAAATATGTGCGGGAAAAGAGTATTATCTCATATTGGAAGCAATTGTGACGCCTTTGAACATAGCACAAACTTTTGAGTCCAATTGTCATCCAAAGTTTGGGTTTAGTGTGAGCTTAGGAATTTGATCTTGTTACTTAGATTTTACTCCTCCGACTAGTTACTCCTCCAGTCCCTATGGAGAGTTTGATTGGTGCCTCCTGCATCACAAAGTTTCATTGTCAAGTTTATGCTATCAGAATCCTCCATATGT
>JASDQU010739210.1:93633-113263 GCA_032191745.1 Picea mariana | reverse complement strand
ACATTCACACATTGGGATTCTTGCAGTGTCTTGGATGCCATTATCTTTATTGGTGGTTTCCTCACCTTTTTCGGCATTTTTCCTTATTGTTTGATATTCAGAGGGTCTTTTTCATGCACTTCTTGCATCTGGTGCATGCGAAAGATGCATGGGGTCTTTGGTTCATGAACATTCTCTTCGTATGAGTTCCTCCAAATCATCAATCTATTGCTTTGTACCTCGTTCTAACTGATGAGAGATGCCTTAATGCTCTCCTTTCAGCGGGTCTCCTTCCATCAACTTCAGCTCATATATTCTGGAAACGAGGCCTAGAGTCTTATGGGTACCTAGAGGCTTGCAGTCATCAGTGGCATGTTCTCTCGCCATCGACAGTTGGGAATACATCAATGTCTCCCAATCCATGGATTATTCAAGTGTTCAACCTCAACACCTTTATTCACACTTGTAAGAATGTAATCAGTGCCTTGATACCTACTTTCATTATCGGTAGGTTGTCACATGTTTGTTAACGGTATACCTTAATGACCGGTAATCAAACGAAGTCTCATTTTGTTCAACCTCAACTCCTCTATTCACATGATGTATACTTGCAGCTTTGGAGGATCATGTAGAAGACTTGAATATATCAGTTTATAGTAGCATATTTCCTAATTCATTTCTATCATTCATTGGAACAGTACCTATATGACTTCAGTGATCATCGGAGATCAAATTGTACTCCATCATATACAGATATCTTCAAATTGATTTTGAGACTAGTTTTTACTGGGCCTCATTCGTGTCTATGATAGCCTATGGCATGTGTCTACTTTGTATTTCCTATTCATGGCCATGAACAGTTATTTGGTATATTTCCATATGGATCTGCAGTGTAATTTAGATTGGCATCCATGTGTCCAAAGTCACTATGGATTGTAATATTCTAATGAGCAACTAGCTTGTCCAGTTGGATCTCCATTACTCCACTTTTGGGAATTATAATGTATTTTGGCCATCGCAAATACTCCTTTGACCTCACACATTAGGGAGCATCTGTTATAGAAATATTTTCCTCACCCCATGCAACTTGCTCATAAGGCCTTTTCCATTTCCCTATGCAAACTTGAAGTCCCCTTTTGCACTTCACAGAGCTAAAAATCATATTTTTCCACATATACATGCCCCACTAGTTATACAACATGTGTATACACAGGTTTCACCACTACAGCCCATGTACATCGAGTTTGGTGCTAAAAAATAAAAATTGTGTTGTGTTTCCATGTCACGTCATGAGATCCATGATCCTTGACCTTCCATATACTGGAAATGTTCTGACTCGACCCTTCAGTTCCATTTGAAGGCTATAAATGGGTCATATCCAAGCTGTGGAAGAAAGAGAGAATTCAACTTTTGAGAGCAAAGATACTCTAGAGAAATTTTCACTTCACGTTGAGTATGCATCCCTTTGTCCTTTAAAGTCTGAACACATTTTTCATCCCACGAGCTCTTCTCTCTTTGATGGATAACCTCATTATCTCTCTTATATGAGCTTGTCTTTTGTGGAGGATTGAAGTGGTCGAGGCCCAGCTCGAAGGGACTTATTTTCTCAGTTCTGAGACGTTCTGACACAGAAGTTTGTCACTTATATACTTATGTTGATCATATTTTAATAGAAATACTCTTTTCTCATCCAATTAATGTCTTGCAAATATTCGAATTATTATTCCATGGGTGTATTTGTTATGAATGTTAATGGATTGTGCTATTGTATGTGCTAACTTTATATATTATCGCCATATGCTTGTGTATATTGGTTGTTGAGGACAATTTGCAGGTATAAATCTTTAAGACGAGTGCTCAACAGTGGTCTTCATCGAACATCTGGATGAGGTAGGCTCTTTTATCTTGTCTTGTTATCATTTACATTTATATAGCATACTTGAGATTAGAGTTGATTTATGCATTCACTCCATCTGTTGTGGTTTACCCCATGCCATAGAGTGATTTTCCTCGTAAAAAACAATATAACAATAAAAAGAATACCAAAAAGAAGGAAATTTGTAATCATCCTCTCATTGAATATCCTTATGTGTCAGTTTCGTCGAGCATTTTACAGAATCAAAAACAGAGGTCTTATGCCCGAGATATCACCATTTTTCCCCCTCCATTTTTGGAATGTTGACTAAGTGTTATTTCCATGCAAAGTTACTCTACTCTCATATCACTTACCTTACCTCTTTTTTAATTATCCATTTTACTGAATTACTCCTCCACCTCTTACTTAGTCATTTTTCATGAATGTGGAATGTGAGAGACCCCTTGTCACCTCATCTCTTGACCTCCCGCAACCTACATTTCCACAATCCTCAAATTGCACCCGCATTTCCACAATCCTCAAATTGAACCCACATTTCCACAATCCTCAAATTTCACCCATGTTTCTACGTCACTCAAATTGCACCCTCATTTTGTTATTTTTATCTTTATTATTCTTCATTATTATTTTTCCCTATCTCCCCGCATTGCATTTATTTTTTATTTTATTATTTATCATTCCCCTATCTCCCCAAACCCGCATTTCCCTATCTCCATGCATGTCCACATCCTTGTGAACCCGCATTGTTTTTTATCTCCTTGCATGCTCGCATCCCCACAAAATCAAATTTCTTTTTATCTCCTTGCATGCTTGCATCCTCGCATTTCTTTTTATCTCCTTGCATGCTTGCATCCTCGCACTTCTTTTTATTTTTATTTGTATTACTCTCCATTCCCCTATATCCCCGCAAACCCACATTTCCCTATCTCCCAGCATTCCCTCAAACCGACATTGTTTTTTATCTCCCCACTTGCCCACATTCTTGCATTATTTTTTCTTTTTATTTTTATTTTTATTATTCATCATTCCCCTATCTCCCTACAAGCCTGCATTTCCCTATCTCCCTGCATTTTGTTATTTTTATTTTTATTTTTCCTCATTATTATATTTGTTTACTCTACATTGACCAAACACTTAGTTTATTTTCCCTCCTTTGTCATGCCTCTAAATACCCTCTCCAAACTATAACACATATAAACCCCTTGACATTTGGACACGTGGCAATGAAGTGGACCTATCTTTGAGTAACACTTCAAAGGAATGGGTTGGACACGAATGAATCCAACCTATGACAACATGACACATGGAAACCCCTTGACATTTGGACATGTTGCAATGAATTGGACCTATCTTTGAGTAACACTTGGAAGTCATGGGATGGACATGGATGATTGGGCGATGAGGTGGCAACCAAAACCTACACTATGCACAAGATACGCAAGGTTCCATGGCTCTCTCTACTTCACACATAGATAATATGGGATGTCATTTTGCTTATAAACATGATATGAGAACCATCCTACATTGCATGTGGGATAAATAGGGCAGATTTACAAATCAAGGGCCAAGAATTCACATGGAAGGATAGATCAATGGTTGTTGAGTCCCTATCTTCTGAAAGCCATAAATTTTGATCCCAATATCCAAATTGAGAAAACAAGAGCTCATTGGAAAGATAGAGCCATGAAGAACAACCTAGAAGAAATGATAGCAATCATTCCCTAAATAATTGAAAACATGGTCGTGACTATTCTGACTTGGAAGCAAATTATTTTTGAAAATAGTTTATTAAAAGAAAATTCACAAATGCCTAAAGTGGGTCCCAGTTGGAGGAATAGATAACTAAGTTCACATTTACAAATGGAATTTAATAATCATTGAAATTTTCACAATAGTCGCATCGTTACATGAATATATTCAAGAATGGTTGAACGATGTGTTAAAAGTAGTCGCTAAGCCACTGTAATCTTGAAGATCAAAGAAACAGTTACAACAGTTCCACTTGAGATGCTCCCTATTATTTAAAGAATGAAAAAGAAGCCACAAGGGTTCTTCTCTACTATAATTTTTGTGAGTACAATCATTTTTCTAAAGCATTTCCCTCATTTTTATTCTTTCTCAATTTGAAAATCATCTAATCTCATCATTTGGAATATTGTATGTATACAAGATCAATTTATGACTACTTCTTTTGTCTTCTAGGTTACCTATGCTTAATATATGGTCCACGAGAACTTCATCCCATCCCAATAGGGAAAATGCATTTCCTATTTCTCATTTAATTATCAGGAATATTATGTAGTGTCGAGTTGTTGCACACATTTTATTTGATATTGAACCAGTCAATTTGTACTTATTTTCTAAAATCCCACAAAGAGCTATCTTGGGGCTCATGACTTTTGTGGTTTGAAACTTCTATTTGAGCATGAAATCTCGAGAATGAGTTTCCTTTACATCCCTACGATATGAAAGTTGATAAATCATTTAAAGTTTTGTGAAAGGACCATCTTTGTTGCTCTTTGTTTTGTTCATTTTCCTTCAAACATCGTTGTGCCTTGCCATGATATGGAGATAGATATGATACAATGTTATGAACTATTTTCTTTCCTTGTGATTTAAAAATTCTTTCTTTTTCAAATTGTTATTTTCTTGCTCCACTCTCAGGAATTAGTGTGATGAATGATAAATCCATTGTTTATAAATATGGACATAATTATTATCTGAGTGAGAAATAGAGGAGTACCACATCTTTAAAAAAACAGAGGGTATTTTTTAATTTCCATAAAAATAACCGACAAGGTTATCTCTTGTTCTTAACGGGAAAATTTATAAACACTCCCCAAACCTTGAATCTAGTTGGCTATATCAAGCATCAAAAGGTGATTCTTAATTGATAATGGAACCACCCACAATTTCATTCATCATCAATTAACAAAAGAAACAAATTGTTATGTCCACGTGATGCACAATTTTCATCATGATAGCCAGTGGAGGCACTATCAAATGTGGTGGTAAAGTGTGAAAATGTGAAAAACAAAGTTACCGACTTAACAAGAACCCTCCAGAGTTCTCATTTTTCTAGAGGTCGCATTTATTCATAGTTTTTTACCCCTGTTTCGAAAAGTGGTGCTACCAGTAGCACCCTTTTTTTAGGAGTGGTATGGGGGGGATTACCACCTTTTACAATCAGTTCCTTAAAATATTCAAAATGTTATCGACAAGAACCTTAAAATCCACCCCTGAATCGAAAAGTATAACCAATAAAAACACCCTTTTTTCATGGTCAAAATTATAAGTTGTTTGAAACCATAGGCTTAATAACATGTACTATTGCAACCAAAAGATTAAAATTAACCCCTGAATCGAAAAGTGTCACTCCGAGTATCACCCCCCATTTTTTCAAGGTCAAAATTGCATCTTCGTTGCAATCAATGGCCTTGATAACTGATACCCTTGCAATCAAAATCTTCAAATCAACCCCCAAATCAAAAAAATGTGTTATCAATAACACCCCCATTGCATCCTTTTTTTTCAGGCTTAAAATTGCAACATTTTTTAATCCATGGCCTAAAATCCCAATGCCATTGAAAACAAAATCATAAAACAAGAAAAAACTCAAAAAATGGAAAATAAATAAAAGTAAAGAGGAAAAATCGAATTAAAGAAACAAAAAACAAAACAAAATAAGGGGAAAGAACATGTTTTTTTTAATAAAAACATAATTTAAAAGATCACATTTAAAATAAATTTTATAAATAAATAACTTAAAAGAAAATTTATATATATATATATATATATATATATATATATATGACAATGCAATTTTTTATCCCTCGGATGGGGTGACTAATCGAGACCCTAATGTGTCTTCCACATGACAGTGGGAGGCTTGATGGCTATCCTTCCAACCTCTACTCAAGTTATGGGTTGGTACGGTCCAAGACAAGAAGCTTTGTTATGAGGAATGTAATATTAGTGTGAGGTTCAATGGATATTGTGAAGGAATGTAACATCCCCATTATAATCCCTAGTTTAATTAATTTTTATGTGAACACAATATGTGGCTACGGCAAAGCGATGTAATATGTGAACTGTATTTCAATGTTTTGATAGTAAAAATGTGATGCAAGCTGCTAAGGGGACATGGACGAGATATGGGGGATAAATTAATCCACAAGAAGGGGAAGTGTCTAGGATAATGGCCAAGAGGCCTCAAATGGGGAATTACCCATGTATATCAATTTAACCCATTTTCCTAAACTTTCCAATTGTATATGAACCTTCTGATTTCTGATTGAGTGTTCCCAAAGCCAATCATTGAATACAAGTAAGAGGAAGGGTGTGAGTGGTCAAGTCCTTTTGATTGAGTGTTTCCAAAGCCAATAATTGAATGCATGTAAGAGGGTGGGTGTGAGTGGTCACATCCCAGAGTTATTGGGCACATGGGGGCTAAGCACAATCATCTTGGGGAAGAGTGTGAGTCAAGAAAGGCAAGCTACAAGAGAGGAATCTGTAGGGGTTGGGACAGTAGTTGGAGAGGGAAAGAGAGATAACTTGGAGCTGGTGTGACCACGGAGGGAGAATTATGGAGTGTAATTGGAGTGAATTGGAGCTAGAGAACTGAAGAGCTCGGTTTTTAGGCTAGAAGAGTGAACTCTTGAGTGAGTTGCACTAAAAGAGCAAGTGTTTGTTGTTGGTTTTCTTATAGTTTTCCTAACAGCAAGTTCCCTTGAGTTCCCAGCTGCGAGATTCCTAGTTACCTATGCCAGAGAGGCCCCAATAAATGAATGGCACATTTCCTGGGATATCCCTGATAAATGGATGGTACATCCCTTGGGTTAACCCTGATAAATAGATGGTACATCCCTTGGGTTACCTCGATAAATGGATGATACATCCCTTGGATGATCCCTGATAAATGAATGGTGCATTCCTTGGGTTGGGCAGGTCAAGAGGAAGATATTTGGTGGAAATATTACGATATTTGTAGGATAATATCAATTGGGTTATGAACTTTATGATCTGGGAGTGGATTGTGAGAGACCACCCATTTTTGTGGATTAATAGCCTCAGCTCAGGGGTGACTGGTTGTTGAGATTTGGAACATTCAGTCTATGGTTGGGTGGAATGTTTTTCCCAAACAGTTGGTTTCATGATTCTTGTTTAAAGATAATTGTTTCATCTTGTATTGAGTTATTTACATGTGTTATTGTTGTGCATGAACTCTACGTGAAAGAGAATGACTTATATGTTGTTGTAATGAACAATTTAGTTGTATTTCATGTTGATTATTAGCGTGATTTAGATGAATTTGTTTTGTGGTTACAGATTGTAGCTAAATATGTTATAGATTATAGTTGTAAGCTATAGGAAACCGGATAACAGTAAAGATATTACTTTAGCTTAGCAGAAGTTTCATTTTTATGTGTATTTTTCATGTAATGTTTCCTAGTTGGAGGCTAAGTACGTTACAAATATGGTATCAGAGTTGATAATGAGAGAGTTTTGTGTGACATGGCCTAGCCATGGTAGTTGGGTGTGTTACAGAGTGGTATCAGAGCCCAGTTTTCAACGCTGAGCATGGATGGGCCGAGTTAGCAGAACGTTGAAGAGAAAACTCGCAGAAGATTCATTTTTGGAGTATGAGTGCAACTTGTTTATTTAAGTTACAGAAGAAAAATTGAGAGAAATGTCAGGGTAATCTGAATAATTAAACCTCTTTGGAAAATACGAACATAATCAAATCGGGAAAAAAAATTGGTAATTTTTCCATACGATGACGTCAGCATGACATGGAGGCCACGTGCCAGCTGACGTGGTAGAAGAAAGACATGTTTTTCCATGGTGGAAGGTACACGTTGCACGGGATGATAGTTATCATGTGATGTGGAGCCATGTGGAAGACCAATTGTCAGTCCCACAAAACTGTGGTAAGATCTTGGAAAATTGTCTAAGTGTTAGTCCGCAAGCCAGCGAAGAAGTGGAAAAATGATTAAGTATTGAGACTTCTCGGACAGACTTATGAAAACAAGGATACAATATTATGTGTATGTGAATCCTTGAGCCCGCGAAGATGGAAAAATGGCTAAGTGTGGGACCTCTCAGATGAAGTTATGAAAGGAAGGTTACAAGATTATGAGTTCGCGAAGGAAAAAGGAGCTAAGTATCGGTAGCGGGTTCATGGAAGGTATGAAGAAGATATATGACTTAGATCCATGATGAATCAATTAATACAAATCAATGGTGAAGATCTGATCAAGAAATGATCGGACGATTGTTGAACGTCGCTACAATGGTGCACGTGCCAATGAATACTCCTTCATTGTTTTTCCACCATAACTTTCAGGTCAGAGCTCGGATTGGGGAAAATGAATAGTCATTGGAAATATCTTGAGAAGTAGAAGATATATGGCAACCCATAATTTTGATCTGAGCACTATATTATTTTCAAAAGTGATAAAAGTGAATTCTGAAGCAGCAAAGAGTGGAAATTGCAACTTGTAGTTGTTGTAATTGTTCGCTCAAAACTCAGATTGAGGCAAGAGGAAAGTCATTGGAAAGTTGTTTCAAAAATGAATACATTTAAGGAATCCTACTTGAGAGTAGTGCATTAATATTCTTCATAATTTAAAACGAATAATTACATGTAATCTAATTGATAAATATTTTGCAATACGCTTAATTCTAACAAGAAATTATTGCATGCACATTCTTGTTGAATTAGAGATGCTCAAGGGTTTTACAGCCATGAAGAAGAAATTGGAGGTTTTCATGCTAGCATGGGTAATGTTGAGACCAAGTCTAATGGAAGAAGAGACAGGCAGGGAACTGTAACTATGAGAATCCTGCAAAAATAAGTACAGAGCTATAGGGCCGATAATAAGAGGATCATGAAGGCTCAAGAAGAGATACTTCAAAGCCTAAATATGCTATAAAATCAAGTTAACAAGGACTTTGGCACCAATAAAGAATCTAAGTCTAGACAAGTATCAGCATCAAGATCCCATAGAAAAAGAGATGATCATGGGAGTAATAGGCAGTCAAGAAGCATGAGTAGATGTCATCATTCTCCAAGACATTCCACCAGAATACTCATGCAAGTTTAGGTCCAAGAAGCATCCCAAGTGTGTCTCATGTTCGGAGGAAAAGGAGAAGACCTGAGGTAGACATATTGCAAACGGTACTTAGGAATATTAAGCCACCAACTTTCAATGGTGATCATAGGAAAGGAGAAGAGGTGGAGGCCTGGCTATTGGAAATGAAGAAATATTCCACCTACATGATTACCCATCTCGGGTAGAAGCTAGAATTTCCACCTACCACTTGCAAGGGAAGGCATCCATGTGGCGGGATAAACTTAAGCAAGCCAAGAACCTTGATGAGAAAATAACCTCATGAAGGCATTTCAAGGGATATTTCCAAGAGAAATATTTGTCCAAGCATTACTATGAAAGAAATATAAAATAGTTCTTTGAACTCAAGTTGGGAACCATGACAATGGAGGAATATGAGAAGCGGTTCTTTGAATTGATGAAGTATGTTGACTTCATCAAGGATGAGAAATTAAAAATCCAAAGGTTTCTAAGTGGGTTACTCTCTTTATACAGTGATAAGATTCAATATGAAAACCCCAAAACCCTGGAGGAAACCATAAGGAGAGCAAGGCATCTATATGAACAGAGAAAAGGAAAACCAATTTTCCAAAAATCTTGGAATGACAAGATGAAGGACAAGAAGGATCAAAGTCAAAAGGGTTTTAAGCCACCCTTTTTCAGGAATAATTTCCAAGCGAATCAACAGGTTCAAGTCGCACAAAATTAACACAAGACTGTAGATTAATTTGGGAAAAGGCCAAGGAAGCAGCGGGTGCAATGTTGGGGATGTGGGGGAAATTGTCTACATAAGGATTTCCCTCACAAAGGAGAAATAATGGGGACTATACACAACATTCAAGAGCCTGAAACAGTGGAAGACATGGGAGAAAGCATGCCAAAGATTCATGCAGTCTTGGATAACAAGCAGGCATAGTATCAATTTCCCGTGATTGAAGTGGAAGGTAAGATCGATAATGATCCCATAACAATTTTAATTGATTTGGGAGCTAGCCATAGTTACATAAATGCTAACATTGTTGAAAGATTTCACTTGCAAAGAAGTAAGCATAAGAAATATTGGTTAGTTCGGTTAGCCACGGGGGCTAAGAGGAAAATCAATGAGTTAGTTAAAGATTGTCCGATAGAAATGAATGGAATCCATACAAAGGTGGATGTAAACATCATACCAATGGGTTCATCTGATTTTCTAATTGGTATGGATTAGTTAGAGAAACATGATGATGCCCTATACTGTTACAACAAGACAATCATATGTCTATATGAGGAAGAGAAACAAGGAAAGATTCATGGTATTCCAAGAGTTGTAGTTGTTAGAGAGATTCCAGCTATGCAGTTGAAGAAGAGCTTCAGGAAAAGATGTCATATGTTTGCAGCCCATATGGAGGAGGAGGCCAAAGATAGAGTGGCGATAATTGAAGACCATTTAGTTTTGATGGATTTTGACGATGTTTTTAGAGAAATATCAGGACTACCACCAAAAAGAGACATTGATTTCTCTATTGGTTTGGTGACAGGAGCTTCCCCAGTGTCTAAGACACATTACAGAATGGGTACACCAGAACTAAAAGAGTTTTAGATGTAGTTTGAAGAACTATTGAATAAGGGGCACATACGCCCAAGTGTGTCACCTTGGGGAGCCCAGGTTCCTTTTGTGAAAAATAAGGATGGAACCTTAAGGCTATGTATTTATTTTAGGAATCTTAATAAGGTTTCCATAAAGAATGAGTATCCTTTGCCAAGAATTGATGATATGTTTGACCAGCTAAAAGGTGCAAGAATATTTTCAAAGATTGACTTGAGATCTGGCTATCATCAAGTAAGGATTAAGGAATAAGAAATTAGCAATAAAGCATTCAGAACAAGATATGGGAATTATGAATTCATGGTAGTGCCATTTGGGCTATCAAATGTATTCCATGGGATAAAAAAATGCTCAAAAATCATAGTGTTCGAAATTGCTCTAAAATGGTTTCATTGTGTAGATCTCATCCTCATGATCTGAATGCAACTTGAACAGGATAAAATGGAGTCTGTATGGAAAATATATGGTGTTCTGTCTGTTTTCCCAAAAAGGCAAAATTTTGTTGGTTGTGCAGTCCATACAATCTGTACAGGCTGACGTGGCAACAGACTGTATAGTTCGTATAGTCGTACAGGGTGACTAGGTAGGTGATGTGGACCAACTAGTAGTCAACATGTGGTAGGTGGCAATTGTTTAGGTGGCCCAATGTTTAGGTGCCATGTGGCCCACTCAGTGGTCGCCACATGGAACCCCCTCATTGTGTAAAATTTTTGGGCTCCGTGGGGGTCGAACCTGCGACCTCTGGAAGGGGAAAAGGTTTTGTGTAGGTCGAACCACTAGCTCGCCTACATTTGGTTCTTAACCATAATGTTTAAAAATTTTATTTAATCTTACCCTATATTTTTTGTCGACAAGAAAAGGGTTGAGGCTAAGCCCTAACCCTAGTCACGAACCTTACAACCCCTTCCCATATGACCGATAACATGGATTTTGGGGGGGGCTATCTGGTGGGTGCAGGAAGTTAGCCCAGACCTTGCCCACATGGGCCATGCGACCGAAATCTCCACTAGAAAGGGCGTTGGCCGCTCTAACGATGCGCCAAAATCACCCATAACCCAAAATGTGTGTGGGAGATAGGTTTGGAGAGGAGCCGAGTTTTAGCACAATGGGTGTGTTTTAGATAGCAAAGAAAGTAGCATTTGGGGAAAATCTTCCAGGAAGAGTATTTTTCTCATTTTTTGGCCAAACCAGTTGCAGAAAGAGCCCAGATAGGGGTTTTTGGACATTCTTGAACCATCAATTTTTCATTTTGAGCATTGTAAAGCATTGTATTAACACATTTGAGCATATAATGAAATAATCCATTGGAAGTTGGACCAAGAGATGTAGCCCAAGAGAGGGGTGAACTCCTTTATCATTTTGTTGTGTTATGTGCTTATCTTGATGGTTGTTTATGATTGTTTTTGTTGTTCATTTTAAGTAAAAAAATCAATAATTTTATGTGCTTGCAACTTGATGCAATTGCCCAACACACGTACATTTTCCACTTGCAATTTTTATACACAAACCTTTTTCATTTTCAGATCAGTTGGTATCAAAGAAAAAGTTTTTGAAGGTTTAATTTGTTTGCAATTGTTTTTTTTTATTATGCTTACAAGGTTGAATCTCACAAGAGGAGAAGGATAGCTTGTAGAGCCAAGTTATCAACTTTCAAGAAGGAGAACAATTTAATAACCTCAATTTTCAAGGAGACTTTCACCAAGTATGGCTCATGAGGAGAGTCATGAAATTCCTACTTCATAAGAGGAAACTTTCAAAAAATCCTTTTATGATATGACAGAAATGGTGAAAGTTTTATATGAAGAGAGGAATGCAAGGTTGCAAGGATAAAGCTCAAATCATCCAAAAGGTAATGAAGGTAATGGTGATAAAAATCCAAAAATAAATGGAGGAAATGGTGGCACTCCGCCTCCTTCACCTCCATCTTCTACTTCTTCTACTATTTCACAACCTTCTCCAAATTCTCCAAAAGAACATGGTAAAACTCCTCCACAAACTCCTTTGTAAAATATTGATATTAAGTTTGAATTAACTATGTACAATGGAGAGGTAAATACTGAGAAATTGGGTAATTGGATTCGTCAGATTGAATTGTATTGTAGGATATAAAGAATCCAGGATGATGAAAATAAGATTCAGTTTGCGTCTCTTAGATTGGAAGGTGAAACACTCATTTGGTGGGAAGCCAAAACTCAAGAGGACATGAAGAAACATGGTAAAGTTTTATTCTCTTGGAATGATTTTATTGTTGCAATTAAAAGGAAATTTTATCCATTAGCATACATCCAGAAAGCTATCATGGATTGGCAAAACTTTAGGCAAGCTAAAGGGAAAAATCTGCAAAGCTACACTCAATAATTTAGGAGAAGAGCTTTGATTTTGGGTATAGATTTATCTTCTCAAGAAATTTTACTCAAATACATTTAAGGATTGCATAGCTAGTTGAGACACACAATTCTTATGTTTAACCCTACAAGTATAGATGAAGTTTGTGTACATGCAACTCATTTAGAAGCAAGAGGGAAGAAAGAATCCATTTTATAATGGATACAAAGGAAAGGGGAAATTCAAAGGAAAAGGAAGAAAGAATGATTCAATCAAGAAAGAGGGATAAAAACTCTCATGTAAACATTGTTCAAAATATGGCCATGATGAAGATAATTGTCGGAAACTTCATCCTGAAATGAGACCCAAAAAGTTCAACAATGAAAGCAAACCAAAGACTACTACAACTACACAACATGATTTAGGATTTGATTATGGACATGAAACAAAAATCATAGCCATGGGTTTTCAAGGTAAGGACTCTATTGACAGTACTAGTTCTTCAAGTAATAGCCGCAATGAAACTCAACATGAAAAGGAAAGAATAGAGATTTTCCGCATAAGGGTTATTTCAAAGCATACCAGTATAGATACTTTATTTGATACTGGATCACAAGCAAACCTCATTTATGAAGACACTCTCAAGAAATTGCATTTGGAAACAACTCCTCATTCTAAACCATATCCTCTAGGTTGGATATGTGACAATGCCAAATTGCATGTGCAAAAAATGTGTAAACTCAGATTTTCCATGATTGCAAACTTTATAGATGAGGTAGAGCTTGATGTCATTTGATTGGATATTTGTGGTATTGTTTTGGGAAGCCCATATTTATATGATAGGAGAGCCATCTTTCATCGTCATGAGAACAAATATCATTTGTTTAAAAATGGAGTTGAGTACATTGTTAGAGCACATACCAAGAAGTTGAATTTGTCACTTGTTCGAGTGTGGTACCTCTTCTCTTACTTCTTCTGGGGTAGGTGTTCTTATCTCCTGCATGGACAGGTTCGGTAAGCCTTCCTACATTCTTTCAACCTTGAAAGTCTTCTGGTGCTTCAACTTGTCCTCCTGTTCTTGTATTAGTCTCGCTACCTTTTTGGTTATGAAGTCCCTTAATTCTTGTTTTTTCTGTTCTGCGGCTTCCTCTTCTTCTTTCCTTCGGATTTGATCTTTCTCAATCTAGGGATTTCCTAACATAAGTGCAAAACGAGTGTTATTCTCAACAAACTTAATAACCTCAAATTCTTCTTTAGTCGATTCTCCATGGGCTATCATAGGTACATGAGTAAGTCTTCCACATAGGGTTATCATATTTCCTTTAAACAAGCCTATCCCTCCCAATGAAGGAATCATAGTCGGCTTTCCCAAAATTTCCCAAGTGCTTTTTGGCATGATATTCACCTATGTTTATGAAGTCTCCTATTCTTGTTTCTATGCACTCCTTCTCTTTTAAGATCTCTGGTAAACTGATNTCTAGAATATCCTTGGGTTCTTGACCTTCTTCATGGTTTTCTTGTCTCGAGTTCATCTTTTCAACTTTAGCAATCATTCTAGGGAAATCCAAAACCTCATGACCAACATCTTTACAAAAAAGACAAATAGGACCTCTAATAGGTCATTCCTTAGCAAGATGTCCCGGTCTTTTGCAACTATAACAAAGTGTCGGTCCTCTCTTTCTCTTAAATGATCCCCAACCTTTCTTGTACTACGCACTGGGATCACAATGATGGACCTGCAACCTGCAAAATTTCTTTCTAGGGTCCTGCATCCATTTGTTATTCCAAAACTTCTTTCTATGCATAGGAATAACATATCTTTCACTAACTCTATCAAATTTATTCAGATCAACTCTTTCTTCTAGTCATGCCCTATTTTTCAGACTAGGACCAAATCTATCAAACATACCTAAGTTCATACTTTCGAAGCAAAAATGTTCTACTTATCTTACCTTTCTCAGAGAAAAAATCTTTAAGATCTTACCTCTTTTCTTCATATCGGACTTCCTTCTCTTAGCAAAGATCTTCTCAATTCAAGTAGATTACAGCACACTACAACAGCAGATCTACGCACAAAGATTTCTCTTTTCTTCAGTTCCCAGCAATCATAGTTTCAGGTCCCAACAATAGAACCATTTATTGTCACAGGGGTAGACCCAGGGTTCAACGCTTCAACAACGCACCAAAAAAACCCTAACTATTGGCCCTTTCGGCAACACCTATGAAGCAGATGCAGTCTCACCCGAGGTAGAGGCAGGGGGGGTTGCAGAACTCAAGTGTCTAACCTAGTTGGGACACAGATCTGTGATCACAATACTTAACAGAGCACTCATCAATTAACATTCATTAGTCTTTAGCCCTTATTCACATCACAAGTTAAACCCTTATTACAGATCAGCATTGTGATAAATGGATCGAGCACTTCTAAACACTTAGCATAAGTTCAGATCTAACATTCATTCACATCATAAAGCACTAAGAATTCATAGATCCATCTATCATACATCAATAACATTGCACTAAGCAAGAATAAGCATAAACACCATGAATAACATTGCACAAAGCACATCAACACAGGATATACGTGGTTCATCCCAGTGTGGGACTATGTCCACCAATCTTCTTCTCTTCTTATTAGTCTCTTCCAATCTTCTTACATGCACCAAGAAATAATGCCAACTCCCCATAGGACAGGAGATATGTGCGCACCTCACTAGATCCTCCTTCCTTGAGTTGTATCAAAGCACAAATCCTTACACATTCTATCTGCACCAAGAACTTAGAAAACACTTGCACTTAGCTCTGAAAGCCTTAACACATCTTCTTTCACATAGCTAATATTAGCATTAAGCCATCGGCCCTTTCTTACATCACCTAGCTACTTGTTTATACATTACAAAAGAGGCCTAAGCATGGGTAAACCCTATGGGCCGACATCCCATACTAGTTACATAAACCCTAAAACCCAAAAATCCTGCAAAAAGGGCTATATCCCGCAATCTCCGCTTCACCTGGGTGCTCCGTCTTCGACTAGCCTGTCGAAGTCCCAAAAATGGTCAAAATTGACCAATGTTTCCACAAAACTTGGTCGAGGGCCAACGCCAACCAGTGGTCGACACATGGCAGGTGGAAGTTGTTTAGGTGGACCAATGTTCGGGTGCAATGTGGCCCACTCAGGGGACACCATGTGGCACCCCCTCGTTGTGTAAAATGTTTGGGCTCCACAGGGGTTGAGCCTATGACCTCTGGAAGGGGAAAAGGTTTTTCATAGGCTGGGCCACCAACCCTCCTACATTTGGTTCTTATCCATAATGTTTAAAACTTTTATTTAAGATTACCCTATGTTTCCGTCGGCGGGAAAAGGGTCGGGGATAAGTCCCATCCCTGGTCATGAATCTTACAACCCCTCCCCATATGATCAATAGCATGGAGTTGTTGGGGGGTTAGCCAGTGGGTGTAGAAAGTTATCCCAGACCTTGGCCACATGGGCTATGCGACCGGAATCTCCACCAGAAAGGGTATTGGAATTTCTGAGTGAGTATGAATTCGAAATTAAGCATATAAAGGGAAAGGAAAATAAAGCGGTTGATGCACTCAGCAGGAGAGATCATGAAGTGCACGTGGCATCCCTTATCATGTATAGGACAAATTTGAAAGATCAAATTATTGTGGCAGGGAATTCATATCAACAATATGTGAAAAAAAGATAAACATTACAGCAAGGTAAATTTCAACAGAAGTTGAATTCCTATGAGCTGAAAGCGGATGGAATACTCATGTACAAGGGAAAATTATATGTCCTAAATTCCAATGAGATGAAAAATGAAGTTATGAAGGAAATGCACATTCTTTTGGAAGATTGGTTGTTGTCATTGATGTCAACCCTGGTCATGGGTTTTGGACCGCAAGATTGATGAAGGTATTTGGACATGAAGAAAAATGCACATGCAGATACAACACCCATGGATGGATAGTATACATCATGTTGTTTTCTATGGTATGTGGCACGTCACGTGGATCATCATGGTTGAGGAGAAATAAATTTTTGAAGATGACAAAAGTGAATTGAAGAAGGAAGTACATGTAGGCCCTAAAGATAATTAAAGAAAAGAATTACAAAATAAGAAAGTGTTAGGTCGGCCCTAATGTTGAAAGGAAGTGACATAAATGGTATAAATAAACATCATTATACATTCATTTGATACAAGTCGAATTTCAAAGGAAATAAGAAGAAAAGAAGGCCGGATTTCAAGGGAGGATGAAGTCTTTTGGTGATGTGTTCTAAGGTATGTTATTTTCAGGTCATCTTACCATTTTTGCTATACATTTTTTTCTAGAACGATT
This sequence comes from Picea mariana, assembly GCA_032191745.1. Lineage (NCBI taxonomy): Eukaryota > Viridiplantae > Streptophyta > Pinopsida > Pinales > Pinaceae > Picea > Picea mariana. Next base: position 96,042 of record JASDQU010739210.1, on the reverse strand, counting down.
CAGATGGTGAAATTGCTATCGTATTGATAAGACATATTAAGGTACCTCTAGTAAAAAAATTGTCTCTTGATTCGCTATAATTATGGAGATACACTATGTGGAAGATAGGGTTTTTGACCAGTCCTGAAGCTAGTCAATAAATAGGTGTTCTGGGTAAAACAGACATAACTTCCTCATAGAGAATCCAAATGAAGTGGGAAAAATTTCATTGGAAAGAGTACGGACTATAGTTTCTTTTGTACAAGTTTCAGAATTGGATGTTAATTATTGAGCGTGGGTAATTCTATGCAAGTTCACTCTCTTGAATAGACCAGAATTGAATAAAGTCTACCATTCTTTCTATAACCTTTTTTTGGGGAGGATTCAAAGAGTGAAAATTGGAGGAGTTTCAAAGAATACATTGAGTAATATTATCTATAGAATCATAGTACTCCAAGAATTGAATAATTGTAGAAATTGAAGAAGTTTCAAGAAGCATTATCAGGTTCTATCTGATGATTGGTTGATGGTGATGATTTAATGTAAAATTTTATTATCTCTCATATATTCTTGGGTGGAAGGAAGGGGCAAGGATGGAGTGTTCAAATCTCTCTTGATATTGGAGGATTGTATCTTCCTCTCATAGGTTTATCCCTCCCTTTACATTTGGAATCTGTAGCTACCTTTGGAAGTCATTACTTCCCTTGAACAATAACTATTGATTATTTCTCATATATTGTGCATGGTGTATTGTGGTGTATTGGTGTAACTATTATACTATTGTTCATTTCTCAATGGATATAGTTGAATGGTTTAAGTATAAGTTGAAAAAGGTTTAAATTGTACTTGATACTGATTCACCCCCCTCTCAATATCAACAATTGGTATCAGAGCAAGTTCCCTTCAGAACAGTTTAACCATTGGAAGGAAAATCCTAGGCAGAGATGGGTGACCATGAGCACATTTCAAATGGGATTCAAAAATTTGATGGAATAAATTATGCATACTGGAGTGATAGAGTGAAAACTTACCTAATGACTTTGGGAGTATACATTTGGTACTCGGTTGTAAATGGCTATGTAATCTCAAATAATGCTCCAACCGATCCAAATGAGAAGAAGCTTATGAGTTGTAATTCAAAATCCAGACATGTTATTCTAGCAACATTGGCACCAACCATTGCTAGCAAAGTGATGGGATGCATCACTGCTAAAGAGGTATGGGAAAAACTCAAGAATATCTACGAAGGTGATCCAAAAGTTAAGCAGGTCAAGCTTCAACAACATAGAGCAGAATTTGAAATTTGAAGATGAATGAAAAGGAAGATATTGCAACCTATCTTCTTAGAGTTGATGAAGTTGTTAATACTATCATAGGATTAGGTGAAGAGATCAATGAATCATTGGTTGTACAAAAAGTGTTGAGATCACTTCTCTTGAAGTATGATGCTAAGGTCTACGCCATTGAAGAAACTAGGGACTTGACCAAAATGACAATGGATGAATTACATGGGACTCTTATGGCATATTAAATGAGAACGGGTATAGAAAGTGACCAGACAAACAATGAAGCAGCCTTTAAAGCCATAAAGAAGACAAAAGACAAGGATAACGACCTTGATGAAGAAATAGCAAATTTCATAAGAAGGTTCCAAAAAGGAAGTGGAAGATACAAAGGTAAGTCTCCTCTCAAATCCTTTAATTGTGGTAGAATAGGACATATTGTTGAAAATTGTTACTATAAAAAGAGAAGTCTCAACAATAAAAAGAGCTTCTANAAGGAAGATATTGCAACCTATCTTCTTAGAGTTTATGAAGTTGTTAATGCTATTAGAGGATTAGGTGAAGAGCTCGATGAATCGTTGGTTGTACAAAAAATTTCGAGATCACTTCTCTTGAAGTATGATGCTAAGGTCTCCTCCATTGAAGAAACTAGGGACTTGACCAAAATGACAATGGATGAATTACACGGGACTCTTATGGCATATGAAATCAGAACAAGTACAGAAAGTGATGAGACAAACAATAAAGCAACCTTTAAAGCCATAAAGAAGACAAAAGACAAGGATAATGACCTTGATGAAGAAATAGCAAATTTTGTAAGAAGGTTCTAGAAAGGAAGTGTAAGATACAAAGGTAAGTCTCCTCTCAAATGTTTTAATTGTGGTAGAATAGGACATATAGTTGAAAATTGTTACTATAAAAAGAGAAGTCTCAACAATAAAAAGAGCTTCTACTCCAAGGATGATAACATCTCCTCAGATGAGAGTGATGAAGAAGATAATGATGGAGGAGAAGTCCTCTTCATAACCCATGAAACCCAGGATGATGATCATAATAATTCTAAAGAAGAAGAAATCATTTGTGAAGAAGATTTAGATGAATAAACCAACCTTGATTCCTTTCGGGGATGCAAAGACAATGCAGAGAG
>JASDQU010739210.1:80633-91018 GCA_032191745.1 Picea mariana | reverse complement strand
AAGACAAAAGACAAGGATAACGACCTTGATGAAGAAATAGCAAATTTTGTAAGAAGGTTCCAGAAAGGAAGTGGAAGATACAAAGGTAAGTCTCCTCTCAAATGATTTAACTATGGTAGAATAGGACATATTGTTGAAAAATGTTACTATAAAAAGAGAAGTCTCAACAATAAAAAGAGCTTCTACTCCAAGGATGATGACATCTCTGTTGTGGTGGGAAATATCCCTATGGACTAGCATTTAGGGTTATATTATGCATGCAGATAAGACTGAAAGAATCCTACTTTCTACCTTCGTCCCAGACCTAATCCCCATTTCTTTTAAGAAAATACATGGTTAAATGAACATACCTTGTTCCAGATGTTTTATGTCGATCCTTCTTCACGCTTGATCACTTGTTAGCATCTATCCTCTCAATACTGACCTGCGTACAAAACAAACAACAAACTCTACATGCATTTTTTCTACAGATTAATGGGTTAGAGATTCAAACATATGTTCACTAAACTATGAAGAACTCATATAGTGGGACAGGAAAAGCATTTCTTTATTATTAACTTCAATGAATCAACTTACAATGTCAAGACCAATCACCACTCCGTGAACCTAATCCTAGGCTCCTCTTCAAATCTCTTCCAACTTCTTTTCTTTGTATCTCTATTTGCACAAGGATGGCTAAAGGGTTGGGACAACATGAATGTACAATTGGGCAGAGTTTCTTTACTATTATTCTCCTCTTCCAAATGGGACCCCTAACCCTTCTTTTATAGGCTAGAAGAAATTAGGTATTTGGATGAACCCTTGTCCATGCATGACCAGTAGTTTCAGTTAACTCACCCAAAGATGTGTGTTTCATCGAAAAAAATCCTTTTTTCGTCTTTTGTAGGTACACGCAAGCTGTTTTAGGTCAGCTAGCATGTACACACGTGTAGTAATGGAGTAGGGTGTGTGGCCCTTATAAAAGAGGCTTTTTAAAGAGTTGGTCAGTAGTGTTTTGGCAAAGAAGGGATCTGAGATGGCTTGATGCTAGGTAATCATTTATGGTGAAAATTAGGGTTATAATAGATTCCCCCTAATGTGTGAGGTCAGAAAAACATCTGATGGTTGAAATACATTACCAATCTTTACTAATGTGTCGAACAAGTGAGCCCAGGGACTAGGGACCGGGAGGCGCTGTCTACAAAATAACAAATGTCTCACTGAGGCAGGCATACCCATGCTTGGGATAAAATAGAATCATGGCTACCAATCAAATACACTGTATATCCATGTCAAATAGCTATAAAACAATACACAATGGAGCTACATCTCGAAATCAAAAAGATATACATATAGAGTATCCATCTTCTAGAAGATGATACGGCCTGATGGGTAGAGATGAGATTGTTAGAGATTGAGAAACAACTTCAAAATATTCAAAACTCAAGGTAGGAGTGTAATATGAGTGTACAACTGCACTACCCAGAGGTCTTCGACGGCTCATTGGTCATGGACTAGATAATCTTGATGATCAGACTGAAGGCTTCATTGATTTCAAACAAGGACTTGATTGGACATTTAGGATGTCTGAGTATGAGGGAAAGAGACAAACTACAGAGGGGCCGACTCAGGCTTGGTGACAAACTTCCCTTGGACAACAACACGACAAATGATGAGACTCAGGCAGCATGGTATTGACATAAGTTTACGAGGTAGGAGGCAACGCAAACCAAGGATGATTTTAAGGATGAAAATTTATTTTAAAATGTAGAAACCTTGGCGAATCTTACTAATCCTTCATATGTCAACTATAAATGTTTGGCAATATGTTTGTAAAAATATTCAAATTTCTAATTATTTTATATAGTTTTTATAAAATTTTGGCGATTTTTAAGGTAAAATAATTTGATCCTATAGAATTTGGGCGAATCATTTTTAAAATAGCGAATCTCGTTTTTGGAAAAACCATGGAAAATTAGCCCATGAGCGAAATTCTCTCCATATGTTTGGAAGAATAACCAAATGGAGGAGGACACAACTTTATGTAGCGAGAAAAGCTTCTTAAGGTCTTATTAAATCCTAGGGTTTGATGAACAAATGGACATATGTACCTTATCCAAGGGTGACTCATTATGCTACCAAATAAAGAATATACTTTTCCCTTCCTCTTTTTGGAGTATATTTGATTTTTTTTTGTCTTTTTCAATGATTTTGGAAAAAAGAATAAAAGAATGTTATGTTACAATGGAGGAATGAGTGTTACAAACATACAAGCTCAAGGCGTAGGGATAAGACTGATGTTTAGAATAATGATACTCGGGAAAAATCCTCTGGGAGACAAGGGTGTTAAGACGCAGAGGCAAAGTGCTACAAGGCTTGCGTATAAGGTATGCTTTAGATGGTTCAGTTGGGAACAATATGGAGCCGGCATTTAGACCAAAGATGCAGGTATACAAATGTGGTTAACAAAACACACAATGGTAACATCCTTCGATGTAAGTTTAACAAGCCCAAAGAAGGTACGCTCAGTGGTTTTTCATATTTAAGGAGTCTGGAAAAAACGTAAAAGGAGACTCCATTGGGGTACCTTTTTCGAAGGTAGTCTAGTTGGTTCGAAAAAGGGGTAAACTAGAACCGACAAGACGTCTATTCAAAACCATTTTAACGAGTGTGATAAAGACAATATCACTCGACCATTTTTTCATTTTTAAGGAGTCTGAAAAAAGCTTAACTATGGACTTCATCAAGAATGTTCTTCTGGACCATTTTAATGAGTGTGAAAGAATAAGGTCACTCGACAATCTTTTCAATTTTAGGGAGTCTGAAAATAGCTTAACTATGGACTCTGTGGGGGTTCCTTTTTCGTAAATTTAGTCCCCCAGGCCCGAAAAAGGGTTAAAATGATACCTGAGAGTACTCTTCTAGAGAACCGAAGTTCCATAGAGTATACCTTTGTTCGTACAGTTGAATGTCCAGACTGAAAAAGGGGTAAACTATCGTCAAAAAAATGTGAATTCAAATTTCAGTTTAACGAGCGTGAAAGGCCACAAGATCACTCGACAATATTTTCATGTTTAGAGGGTCTGAAAAGGGCTTAAAAGAAGACCCGTAGAGGTTACTTTTCTCAGTTAATTTGGACAAGATCGAAAAGCATAAATGCTTTCTTGTCAGATGTTGCTTTCAAATCTTGAAGTGAGCTTGAAAAACAACAGAGTTAGCTCATGATTGACACTTTGTAGGTCAATGCCAGGTATCTCCTCGGGGGAGCAGTATGCTCCGACGAAAACATTGTCTATGATGCCAGGGGTTCTGGAGATATTTATTGGTATGGTTTCAGTGATGGTTTCCATATTACCCTCAACATAGACCTCGTCTATGGCTAAGGGATTAATAGGACAAGAGCTATCTCCAGTCATAGTCAAGGTGAATTCTCCGACTTTGATTCTGCTTAACTCTGGGAGGAAGTAAGATCTGTGATGAAGATCATCCCAGGGTTTGTCTGGACTAGTCATTGCCTCAATGATTACTTTGTTGGAGGGCAAGACTAAGTCTAATGAATTGATGTCAGCAAGAGAACCTTGAGCCCAAATAGGCTCTAGAGTTGGATCTAACTCTTGTGCAGGAGTTGGATCGATGTTGGCCAAAGCTTGCTGGACTAAAGATTATGCTACTTCAACTATGGACAAGGGCATGGACATGCCTGGGTGCCCTGTCCCTTCCATCGTGGCCGATGGGGAAGGAAGAATCCACGGATCGGTGAAGTAAGTTGTGTGAAATGACGAAACTTGGAAAATATCAACCTTATGGTGATTGGTTATAAACTTGACATCGCCTTGAGGGGGAGGGTAATCGAAGGTACCCATCAAAGATGGGCACAAACCAACCCCTACGTTCACCACACCTTGTTGAGGATTATCAATCATTGGGACCATGGATGCCCCCAATGAAGGGTCAGGTCTGGTGAAAGACAATTGATCGATGGTCACAATCCGACCCTCGTGTGGGAACAACAAGACCCAGAAAACTGTAGCAACCACAATTTGCATGGAATAATTCCAACTCCTCCCTAACAAGAGGTTATAGTCGAGGGGAACATCGACTACCTCTACCTCGACACACACGATCTTCCCTCCTGATTGCACAGGAAAAGAGGGAATGATACCATGTGGTCGAAATGAACGATCGTCGAAAGAAGTGAGAAGAGTGGATGATGGAGACAAAACAGGATGGCCAATGGCCTTCCAACATGCCAATGACATAACACATGTCGAGGCTCCCTCATTAACCATTCTGAGGAAAATATTGTGAGTAAAAGTTTTCATGGGATGAGCCACTACTATCTAAAATGCTACATGGTATGGCAGACAAGGTTTTAAGTTGGTTGTATCTAGCATGATGGTACTCGGATTACAAGTCTTGGTAGATCCTAGAGCAGTTAACAAAGCCTTCCTCTGGGAAGGGAATCTTTGGAGGACCTCCAAAGTAGACATCGTATAAGGGGTTTGAGATAAATATTCCACCACAGAATAGTTCTGGGCAGCCCTTGCGTTTGGGTTATGAGAAGTTTTTTGAATGCACCTTTTGGGATGTGTGTCATTGTTTCTCCCAAAGTATTCTCAATTTGTAGAGGAAGAGATGGGAGTTCGGCTTCTTTTCCCTTCTCAAAAGTGCTTGGTTTACTATAGTCATGCACTCTAATCAATATAAAAGCATCACCCTTCAGCATATATACATTCATGGATGCAAGGTTGTTCGAAGACGGAGAGGGTCCTTGGCTGCCCCCTTTTGTGCTTGCAGAGGCTTGTGTTAGATTTTGCCCATGTTGAAATGGATTGGTTAACACAGCAGGTTGTTGCTGCTTCACAAACGTTTGGGTTTCTGCAAGCCAAGGACATAGATGGGTCAGGTGGTCTTCCACGCACAAGTTGCACGAATACCTCACGTTTCGTTTCTCAGTATTTCCCCCACTAGCATTATCAGTGGGTTTCTTATCCCCCTTACCCTTCTTTCATTGTTTTTTCTTTTCTTTAAGCTATTGGGTGGCCTTTGGATTAGTCGATTGCACTGTGTGTACATTCGACATTTTGATAGGGGGGGCAGCCAAAGCAGTAGTTTGGCTGGTCGCCGTGTGTTGTATAGACAACTGCTGCAACTGCTTTGTCAGTTGCTCAGCAGGCTTTGCTTGTGTTGAACCAACAATACCATCAGCATGTGGTCCAACCCTCTGTCTGGTTTTATCAAGTATTGAGCATGGTGCATCTGGAAATATCTCATATAATAAACGAGACTAAGAATAAATGAGCTCAAGCTGTTGAGCTCTCATGATGGTGTCTTCTTCGGAAAACACTCCTGAAGTCGCGACATCTTTGGATAACTGTGGGACCAAAGACTTAATGAACCACTCAAGCAGGAATGCTGGTGGGACTGGTACCTTAATTAAACTCTTCCAGTGTCTCCATTCTTAGATGTGATCTGAGATATGGTCTACTTTTGTCTATGAGAAATTGGCCAGCAATTATGTGCCAGCATCGTATCTCACAGGTAATTGGAAATGGTTTAGGAAGGCCATTGCTAATTCGTAGAAGGAAGAGTATCTTGAGTGGTCAAGCTCAATGTACCATTTCACGACACTTCCAATGAGAGTACGTTGAAACAATCAAAACTGTACGGAGTCATCTTTCAATGGGTTAGATGAGCACCAAAGGTGAAAGGTAGTCACATGATCGCCTGTATCTTTGTTAGGCTTAGCTTCGAACTTTGGTATGTCTGAAGGAAACTTTGTCGGCATAGGAGACCAACGTGGATCATGATAGATAGGGTCATTCAACAACCTTGTCAAGTCTGGCAAATGCAAGGTTTCCAGGAAAGTTAGTTTGGGTTGTTGGTGATTTCCTGGAAAAAAGGGGCCTGGAGTTTGACTGGCACCAGGTTGCTAGGAAAAGTTCAGTTGTTGGCCTGGGTTATGGTAAAAACCATGGCCATGGCTAGTGTATGGATTTTGCGTGTGAGGAGACATCATCGACTGATTTCAAAAATAGGACATAGATGGTTGGGCATGCATTACATTTGAAGGAATTTGGGAAGGGTTTCCCCATGTCAGTCCCGTGGGGATAGGCATAGTAATTTGTCCGGGGTTCCATTGATTGTGAAAAGAATTACCCATATCGACATTCTTGATGAGGGAACGGATCCCTGCCAAGAATCCCAAGGCCCTGATGCAAAAGAAGTTCCTGGGTGTGCCCCCTATGCAGGAATAGTACCTTGTATAGGAATAGGTTGTTCGAAACTAGGGTTTCCCCCAGTCGAGAAAGTAGATGATGAGAAGGCGTTGTTACCAAACACACTAAACAAGTAAAATGGTGTCAAAACTACCAACATATTATGCGAAGGTGGTTCTTGACTCCTCACTCCAAGTAAACTATGGTGTGCAGGTGGCTCGACGGATTACTGATGTGTGCCACTGAGCGAAGGGGACAAAGGAGGTATATGACCCCCCCCATAAGGGAAAGCATTAAAAGGAGAAAGAGTGCCCCCCATGTGTCCATGCAGAGGATCGTTAGAGCTCCCTGCCCCCAGACCTGAAGTCTGTGAAGAGGAGTAGGAAAGTACAGGACTTGTACCTGAACTAGGCATCCTGTATGAGAACGGAGGGCTTGTCGCACTTGGTGGGAAAGGGGTTATGGTCATTTTCATAGACGGGATTGGACCACTATGTGAGGTAGAGGCGGTCGAGACCATGGTGGCTCGGACCAGTGACGGTGGGTTAGGAGGTGGAAACTCTCCTGTGGTGACAACCGTAGTGGGAATTGAAGAATTCCCAGGAGGAGTAATAGCATTTGTTTCCATTGCTGCATGTGACACTGTCTGGCACTCGTAAGGATGAATTGGTATGATGATGGGTGCCGAAACATCAGTGGTTGAGGTTTCAGGTGGACCAAGAGATTTTGCTCCAAAGTCTAAAATAGTTGATTCCTCTGGATGTTGGTCGGGCACAATTTCTTGTGACCCAGTCGCTTCAAAAGACCCTTGTTGGTCTAGCTTTTTCCTTAGTAGTGGCGTGGGTGGCTCCAGTGTAACTGGTGATAGGCCAAGAAGCCTTTGTGACTGGCAGAGATCATGATCCTCCACTGTGTGAGAAGATCAAAGACACTCTAGGGTTGTCTAATCATTCCAAAACAACACACACTAAAAATTCCCTACAAGATAAGACAAGAAGACACTAAACTAATTGGAAGAACAGTTACAACAACCAACACTAAAGAAACTTACCAGTGCAAGTGAAACTTGAACACAAAATCACCCTATGGGTATACTCTACAAATCTTGGCCTGATGTCTATCCTAGGTACCGCGGTATACCCCCACAGTCACCTGTGTATGTCCCTAAAAAGATAGGCAACTAGGTTGCCAGCGCGCGAACAATCACCAAGCGGGTACAGTCAAAAGTTGGGTAGACCACAATGAGCAGGGTATCGAGCCTGAAACCTATCAAGGGTATCAAAATCAAGTGTTCTGAAAGACAACTGAGGACCTCAAATGGATTCGATACCCACGAAGCCCCGTGACAAATGCAATCGACGGAATCCCAAAACAAGCCCTCTATATGTGTTCTCCACTACGATTGGTCCATCTTTGGAGGGGTTATCTCCGCTACCTTTCTTCATGCAATCTCATGTTTATCCCTTGTGTTAGAGGGGGGCCCCATATAACTTTCATAATACTGGACTTTGACACTCTCTAAATCAGACTCCAATGTTTGATTTTAATGGCCTTGAAAAGTTTCCTCTCCAACCTAATTCAAGGCCCTAACCCTAAACTAGTTGGTTGACCCTACAAACATAAAAAGTCTAATTATTTTTAGATTTAGTGTTAATTTTATGGCTTGTATTACATTAAAGGCTATGAAAGTGAAACTAATTATGTTTGAAAGACGAAAGTAAAAAAAATGAACAGAAAACTAGAAACAAAAAACCTTCACTTAACGCAAATTTTCAACAACTTTTCAAATTTTTTTAAAAAGAAATCTAAGATCTTTTGAACAACAAACTCAAAGAAAGATTTCACTTGACTACAAGCTAATTATGATCTAAGTAAACTAGCAAGAACTTATGAAAGCAAATACTTTTCCTTGGTTACTAATGCAAAACAACACTTTTCAACCAAATAAAGAAATGAAACTTTTTTTTTTATTTGAATGCTCACAAAGAAAAAAGGAAAAATATCAACAAGTCAAAAACCAAGAAAAACTTCTGGCCTAATCACAGATCGTAAAGAATCACTTCAATAAATCACACTCTAGAAACTTAAAAAAGGACTCTCACACTTGTCTAAAAACCCTAAAGAAAATTTTGATGAAAACTTTAAAATGAAAAAAGAAAGCTATGGCGGAGATCAAACCTAAGCTACTGACTGCTAGGACAGAGACCCAAAGAAACCTGAGAATTATAGCTCTTGTCAAAGGAATGGATGACTGCCTCACCTTCAACAAAAACTTCTCCTCAAGCACCCAACTGACAGTTCAACAGGAAGCGTTTGCATGTGAGCTATGTAAAGTCAGAGCGTGTGTACATGCGTGATGGCCTTATATAGGCCACATGTATCTCTGAAACTCTTAAAAAAATTAAAAAAGATAATCCAAACCAGGAAGAGACCACTGATACTGAGAACCAGGATCTCTTGAAGGCTTAGAAACTTTCTTTAATAGAAAAAAGAAAACAATGTAAGCAAAAAATTGTAGAACAAATCAATCTGAGGTGAACCCTAAACTATAGACTGCAAACAACCAAGACTAGAAAGAGTTCCAGAAAACCCCTGAGAATGACTGATTCTGACAAGGAAGAGGATGATTGCCTCTAAATTTTTTGGACTCATACACACTACTGTTACTTCTTCAGCTAGTGTTTACACGTGGACTGTAAGAAAGTAGGGCGCAGGTACATGTGTGCAGACCTTATGCAGGTCGCATGTACATCTGTGGGTCTCGAAAAATACAGTCAAGAAAGGAAACAAAGATAGCTGGTATGGAAGACCAAAATATTTGTTAGCTCAGACTTTGCAGAAACTTCAAAAAATAGGAAAGAAAACCAGTTTTTTAAAAATACCCAAAAATATTCCCAAGAACCCTAGAGATCTCCCCAATATGGTCACCAATTCTATTGTGGTGGGAAATCTCCCTACTAACTAGCATTTAGGGTTATATTTTTCATGCAGATAAGACTGAAAGAATCCTACTTTCTACCGTCGTCCCAGACATAATCCCCATTTCTTTTAAGAAAATACATGGTTAAATGAACATACCTTGTTCCGGACGTTCGATGTCGATCCTTCTTCACTCTTGATCACTTGTTAGCAGCTATCCTCTCAATACTAAACTGCGTACAAAACAAGCAACAAACTCTACATGCATTTGTTCTACAGATTAATGGGTTAGAGATTCAAACATATGTTCACTAAACTATGAAGAACTCATATAGTGGGATGGGAAAAGCATTTCTTTATTATTAACTTCAATGAATCAACTTACAATGTCGAGGACGACCACTGCTCTGTGAACCTGATGTTGGGCTCCTCTTCAAATGTCCAACTTCTCTGCTCTGTATCTCTCTTTGCACAAGGATGGCTAAAGGGTTGGGACAATAGGAATGTATAATTGGGCAGAGTTTCTTTACTATTATTCTCCTCCTCCAAATGGGACCCCTAACCCTTCTTTTATAGGCTATAATAAGTTAGGTATTTGGACGAACCCTCAGCCATGCATGACCGGGAGTTTTAGTTAACTCACCCAAAGCTGTGTGTTCCGTCGACAAATTTCCTTTTTTTGTGCTTTTGTAGGTACATGCGGGCTGTTTAAGGTTAGCTAGCGTGTACATGCATGCAGTAATGGAGTAGGGTGCATGGGGCCTTATAAAAGATTTTTTTTAAAGAGTTGTTCAATAGTGTTTTGGTAAAGAAGGGATCTGAGATGGCCTGATGCTAGGTAAGCATGTATGGTGCAAATTAGGGTTATAACAATCTCCTTAGATTGGAGTGATGAAGAAGATAATGATGGAGGAGAATTCCTCTTCATAACCCAAGAAACCCAGGATGATGATCATAAGAATTCTAAAGAAGAAGTAATTTGTGAAGAAGATTCAGATGAAGAAACCAATCTTGATTCCTTTTGGGGATACAAAGACAATGCAGAGAGTGAACAAGAAGATGAGAATCTTCAAAAGTTGAAGCAGGTTGAAACTAAAAATAGCAAGCTTAGAAACACAAACATAATACTAAAAGGTGAATTGAGTAGTTGTGAAGAAGAGAATTACAATCTTGAAAAGACCATTAATAGCTTGAAGGAACAATTAGAAGATTATGAGAAATTGAAAGCAGAATTGGATCACAGAAAAGGGGAGCTACTACTGACAACAA